>CAKAJE020000467.1:0-143095 GCA_916610135.2 Macropis europaea | reverse complement strand
GCGACGTAAATTGAACAAATGTGATAGAATTTCGCTGAATTCTTAAATTAACCATAATATAAAATGATCTAATCGGGTCTCTGTTTGACCTACCCTAGAAGTTTAAAAGTGCATTTACTCGCCATTTCATGTGCTTTGAGATGCCGCATAGCCCAATAGGCTATCTGGAATAGGAGCGACGTAAATTGAACAAATGTGATAGAATTTCCCTGAATTCTTATATTAACCTTAATGTAAAATGATCTAATCGGGTCTCTGTTCGCCCTACCATAGAAGTCTAATAGTGCATTTCACTCGCCATTCCACGCGCTTTAAGATGCCGCCGAGCCCAGTACGGTATCTGAAATAGGAGCGACGTAAATTGAACAAATGTGATAGAATTTTGCTGAGTTCTTAAATTAACCATAATATAAAATGATCTAATCGGGTGTCTGTTTGCCCTACCCTAGAAGCTTAATATTGCATTTTACTCGCCATTTCATGCTCTTTGAGCTGCCGCTTAGCCCAATACGCTATCTGAAATAGGAGCGACGTAAATTGAACAAATGCGATAGAATTTCCCTGAATTCTTATATTAATCTTAATGTAAAATGATCTAGTCGGGTCTCTGTTCGCCCTACCAAAGAAGTCTAATAGTGCACTTCACTCGTCATTCCACGCTCTTTAAGATGCCGTCGAGCCCAGTACGGTATCTGAAATAGGAGCGACGTAAATTGAACAAATGCGATAGAATTTCCCTGAAATCTGATATTAAACAAAATATAAAATGATCTAATCGGGTCTCTGATTGCCCTATCATAGAAGTTTAGCAGTGCACTTTACTCGCCATTCCACGCGCTTCAAGATGCCGCCTAGCCCAGTACGCTATCCGAAATAGGAGCGACGTAAATTGAACAGATGTGATAAAATTTAGCTGACATCTTAAATTAACCATAATATAAAATGATCTAATCGGGTCTCTGTTTGCCCTACCCTAGAAGTTTAATAGTGCATTTTACTCGCCATTTCATGTTCTTTAAGGTGCCGCATAGCCCAATACGCTATCTGGAATAGGAGCGACGTAAATTGAACAAATGTGATAGAATTTCCCTGAATTCTTATATTAACCGTAATATAAAATGATCTAATCCGGTCTCTGTTTGCCTTATCCTAGAAGTTTGATAGTGCATTTTACTCGCCATTTCATGCGCTTTGAGATGCCGCTTAGCCCAATGCGCTATCTGAAATAGGAGCGACGTAAATTGAACAAATGTGATAGAATTTTGCTGAATGCTTAAATTAACCACAATATAAAATGTTCTAATCGGGTCTCTGTTTGCCCTACCCTAGTAGTTTAATTGTGCATTTTACTCGCCATTTCATGCGCTTTGAGATGCCGCTTATCCCAATACGCTATCTGAAATAGGAGCGACGTAAATTGAACAAATGTGATAGAATTTTGCTGAATTCTTAAATTAACCATAATATAAAATGATCTAATCGGGTCTCTGTACGCCCTACCATAGAAATCTAATAGTGCATTTTACTCGCCATTTCATGCGCTTTGAGATGCCGCTTAGCCCAATACGCTATCTGAAATAGGAGCTACGTAAATTGAACAAATGTGATAGAATTTTGCTGAATGCTTAAATTACCCACAATATAAAATGATCTAATCGGGTCTCTGTTTGCCCTATCATAGAAGTATAATAGTGCATTTTACTCGCCATTTCATGTTCTTTAAGGTGCCGCATAGCCCAATACGCTATCTGGAATAGGAGCGACGTAAATTGAACAAATGTGATAGAATTTCCCTGAATTCTTATATTAACCTTAATGTAAAATGATCTAATCGGGTCTCTGTTCGCCCTACCATAGAAGTCTAATAGTGCATTTTGCTCGCCATTTCATGCGCTTTGAGATGCCGCTTAGCCCAATACGCTATCTGAAATATGAGCGACGAAAGTTGAACAAATGTGATAGAATTTCGCTGAATTATTTTATTAACCAGAATGTAAAATGATCTAATCTGGTCTCTGTTCGCCCTAGCCTAGAAGTTTAATAGTGGATTTTACTCGGCATTCCACGCGCTTTAAGATGCCGCCTCTCCCAGTACGCTTTCTGAAATAGGAGCGACCTAAATTGAACGAATGTGATAGAATTTCCCTGAAATCTTATATTAAACAAAATATAAAATGATCTAATCGGGTCTCTGATTGCCCTATCATAGAAGTTTAGCAGTGCATTTTACTCGCCATTCCACGCGCTTTAAGATGCCGCCTAGCCCAGTACGCTATCTAAATTAGGAGCGACGTAAGTTGAACAAATGTGATAGAATTTCGCTCAATTCTTAAATTAACCATAATATAAAATGATCTAATCGGGTCCCTGTTTGCCCTACCGTAGAACTTTAATAGTGCATTTTATTCGCCATTTCATACGCTTTGAGATGCCGCTTAGCCCAATACGCTATCTGAAATAGGAGCGACGTAAATTAAAGAAATGTGATAGAATTTCACTGAATTCTTATATTAACCAAAATATGAAATGATCTAATCGGGTCTCTGATTGCCCTAGCATAGAAGTTTAATAGTGCATTTTACTCGCCATTCCGCGTGCTTTGAGATGCCGCTAAGCACAATAAGCTATCTGGAATAGCAGCGACGTAAATTGAACAAATGTGATAGAATTACGCCGAATTCTTATATTAACCGTAATATAAAATGATCTAATCCGGTCTCTGTTTGCCTTATCCTAGAAGTTTGATAGTGCATTTTACTCGCCATTTCATGCGCTTTGAGATGCCGCTTAGCCCAATGCGCTATCTGAAATAGGAGCGACGTAAATTGAACAAATGTGATAGAATTTTGCTGAATGCTTAAATTAACCACAATATAAAATGATCTAATCGGGTCTCTGTTTGCCCTACCCTAGTAGTTTAATTGTGCATTTTACTCGCCATTTCATGCGCTTTGAGATGCCGCTTATCCCAATACGCTATCTGAAATAGGAGCGACGTAAATTGAACAAATGTGATAGAATTTTGCTGAATTCTTAAATTAACCATAATATAAAATGATCTAATCGGGTCTCTGTACGCCCTACCATAGAAATCTAATAGTGCATTTTACTCGCCATTTCATGCGCTTTGAGATGCCGCTTAGCCCAATACGCTATCTGAAATAGGAGCTACGTAAATTGAACAAATGTGATAGAATTTTGCTGAATGCTTAAATTAACCACAATATAAAATGATCTAATCGGGTCTCTGTTTGCCCTATCATAGAAGTATAATAGTGCATTTTACTCGCCATTTCATGTTCTTTAAGGTGCCGCATAGCCCAATACGCTATCTGGAATAGGAGCGACGTAAATTGAACAAATGTGATAGAATTTCCCTGAATTCTTATATTAACCTTAATGTAAAATGATCTAATCGGGTCTCTGTTCGCCCTACCATAGAAGTCTAATAGTGCATTTCACTCGCCATTTCATGCGCTTTGAGATGCCGCTTAGCACAATACGCTATCTGAAATAGGAGCGACGTAAATTGAACAAATGTGATAGAATTACGCTGCATTCTTATATTAACCGTATTATAAAATGATCTAATCGGGTCTCTGTTCGCCCTAGCCTAGAAGTTTAATAGTGCATTTTACTCGCCATTCCACGCGCTTTAAGATGCCGCCTAGCCCAGTACGCTATCTGAAATACGAGCGACGTAAATTGAACAAGAGTGATCGAATTTTGCTGAATTCTTAAATTAACCATAATATAAAATGATCTAATCGGGTCTATGTTCGCCCTACCATAGAAGTTTAGTAGTGCACTTTACTCGCCATTCCACGCGCTTCAAGATGCCGCCTAGCCCAGTACGCTATCTGAAATAGGAGCGACGTAAATTGAACAAATGTGATAGAATTTTGCTGAATTCTTAAATTAACCATAATATAAAATGATCTAATCGGGTCTCTGTACGCCTTACCATAGAAATCTAATAGTGCATTTTACTCGCCATTTCATGCGCTTTGAGATGCCGCTTAGCCCAATACGCTACCTGAAATAGGAGCGACGTAAGTTGAACAAATGTGATAGAATTTCGCTGAATTCTTTTATTAACCATAATGTAAAATGATCTGATCGGGTCTCTGTTCGCCCTAGCCTAGAAGTTTAAGAGTGCATTCTATTCGCCATTTCATGCGCTTTGAGATGCCACTTAGCCGAATATGCTATCTGAAATAGGAGCGACGTACATTGAACAAATGCGATAGAATTTCCCTGAAATCTTATATTAAACAAAATATAAAATGATCTAATCGGGTCTCTGATTGCCCTATCATAGAAGTTTAGTAGTGCATTTTACTCGCCATTCCACGCGCTTTATGATGCCGCCTAGCCCAGTACGGTATCTGAAATAGGAGCTCCGTAAGTTGAACAAATGTGATAGAATTTCCCTGAATTCTTATATTAACCTTAATGTAAAATGATCTAATCGTGTCTCTGTTCGCCCTACCATAGAAGTCTAATAGCGCATTTCACTCGCCATTTCATGCGCTTTGAGATGCCGCTTAGCACAATACGCTATTTGAAATAGGGGCGACGTAAATTGAACAAATGTGATAGAATTACGCTGAATTCTTATATTAACCTTAATGTAAAATGATGTAATCGGGCCTCTGTTTGCCCTATCATAGAAGATTAACAGTGCATTTTACTCGTCATTTCATGCGCTTTGAGATGCCGCATAGCCCAATACGTTATCTGAAATAGGAGCGACGTAAATAGATCAAATGTTATAGAATTTCGCTGAATTCTTAAATTAACCATAATATAAAATGATCTAATCGGGTCTCTGTTCGCCCTACCATCGAAGTCTAATAGTGCATTTCACTCGCCATTCCACGCGCTTTAAGATGCGGCCGGACCCAGTACGCTATCTGAAATAGGAGCGACCTAAATTGAACGAATGTGATAGAATTTTGCTGAATTCCTAAATTAACCATAATATAAAATGAGCTAATCGGGTCTCTGCTTGCCCTATCATAGAAGTATAATAGTGCATTTTACTCGCCATTTCATGTGCTTTAAGGTGCCGCATAGCCCAATACGCTATCTGGAATAGGAGCGACGTAATTTGAACAAATGTGATAGAATTTCCCTGAATTCTTATATTAACCTTAATGTAAAATGATCTAATCGGGTCTCTGTTCGCCCTACCATAGAAGTCTAATAGTGCATTTCACTCGCCATTTCATGCGCTTTGAGATGCCGCTTAGCACAATACGCTATCTGAAATAGGAGCGACGTAAATTGAACAAATGTGATAGAATTACGCTGCATTCTTATATTAACCGTATTATAAAATGATCTAATCGGGTCTATGTTCGCCCTAGCCTAGAAGTTTAATAGTGCATTTTACTCGCCATTCCACGCACTTTAAGATGCCGCCTAGCCCAGTACACTATCTGAAATACGAGCGACGTAAGTTGAACAAGAGTGATCGAATTTTGCTGAATTCTTAAATTAACCATAATATAAAATGATCTAATCGGGTCTATGTTCGCCCTACCGTAGAAGTTTAGTAGTGCACTTTACTCGCCATTCCACGCGCTTCAAGATGCCGCCTAGCCCAGTACGCTATCTGAAATAGGAGCGACGTAAATTGAACAAATGTGATAAAATTTTGCTGACATCTTAAATTAACCATAATATAAAATGATTTAATCGGGTATCTGTTTGCCCTACCCTAGAAGTTTAATAGTGCATTTTACTCGCCATTTCATGCGCCTTCAGATGCCGCTTAGCCCAATACGCTATCTGAAATAGGAGCGACGTAAATTGAACAAATGTGATAGAATTTCGCTGAATTCTTAAATTAACCATAATATAAAATGATCTAATCGGGTCTATGTTCGCCCCACCATAGAAGTTTAGTAGTGCACTTTACTCGTCATTCCACGCGCTTCAAGATGCCGCCCAGCCCAGTACGCTATCTGAAATAGGAGCGACGTAAATTGAACAAATGTGATAGAATTTCGCTGAATTCTTAAATTAACCATAATATAAAATGATCTAATCGGGTCTCTGTTTGACCTACCCTAGAAATTTAAAAGTGCATTTTACTCGCCATTTCATGTGCTTTGAGATGCCGCATAGCCCAATACGCTATCTGGAATAGGAGCGACGTAAATTGAACAAATGTGATAGAATTTCCCTGAATTCTTATATTAACCTTAATGTAAAATGATCTAATCGGGTCTCTGTTCGCCCTACCATAGAAGTCTAATAGTGCATTTCACTCGCCATTCCACGCGCTTTAAGATGCCGCCGAGCCCAGTACGGTATCTGAAATAGGAGCGACGTAAATTGAACAAATGTGATAGAATTTTGCTGAATTCTTAAATTAACCATAATATAAAATGATCTAATCGGGTCTCTGTACGCCTTACCATAGAAATCTAATAGTGCATTTTACTCGCCATTTCATGCGCTTTGAGATGCCGCTTAGCCCAATACGCTACCTGAAATAGGAGCGACGTAAGTTGAACAAATGTGATAGAATTTCGCTGAATTCTTTTATTAACCATAATGTAAAATGATCTGATCGGGTCTCTGTTCGCCCTAGCCTAGAAGTTTAAGAGTGCATTTTATTCGCCATTTCATGCGCTTTGAGATGCCGCTTAGCCGAATATGCTATCTGAAATAGGAGCGACGTACATTGAACAAATGCGATAGAATTTCCCTGAAATCTTATATTAAACAAAATATAAAATGATCTAATCGGGTCTCTGATTGCCCTATCATAGAAGTTTAGTAGTGCATTTTACTCGCCATTCCACGCGCTTTATGATTCCGCCTAGCCCAGTACGGTATCTGAAATAGGAGCTCCGTAAGTTGAACAAATGTGATAGAATTTCCCTGAATTCTTATATTAACCTTAATGTAAAATGATCGAATCGTGTCTCTGTTCGCCCTACCATAGAAGTCTAATAGTGCATTTCACTCGTCATTCCACGCTCTTTAAGATGCCGTCGAGCCCAGTACGGTATCTGAAATAGGAGCGACGTAAATTGAACAAATGCGATAGAATTTCCCTGAAATCTTATATTAAACAAAATATAAAATGATCTAATCGGGTCTCTGATTGCCCTATCATAGAAGTTGAATAGTGCATTTTACTCGCCATTCCACGCGCTTTAAGATGCCGCCTAGCCCAGTACACTATCTGAAATACGAGCGACGTAAGTTGAACAAGAGTGTTCGAATTTTGCTGAATTCTTAAATTAACCATAATATAAAATGATTTAATCGGGTATCTGTTTGCCCTACCCTAGAAGTTTAATAGTGCATTTTACTCGCCATTTCATGCGCCTTCAGATGCCGCTTAGCCCAATACGCTATCTGAAATAGGAGCGACGTAAATTGAACAAATGTGATAGAATTTCGCTGAATTCTTAAATTAACCATAATATAAAATGATCTAATCGGGTCTATGTTCGCCCTACCATAGAAGTTTAGTAGTGCACTTTACTCGTCATTCCACGCGCTTCAAGATGCCGCCTAGCCCAGTACGCTATCTGAAATAGGAGCGACGTAAATTGAACAAATGTGATAGAATTTCGCTGAATTCTTAAATTAACCATAACATAAAATGATCTAATCGGGTCTCTGTTTGACCTACCCTAGAAATTTAAAAGTGCATTTTACTCGCCATTTCATGTGCTTTGAGATGCCGCATAGCCCAATACGCTATCTGGAATAGGAGCGACGTAAATTGAACAAATGTGATAGAATTTCCCTGAATTCTTATATTAACCTTAATGTAAAATGATCTAATCGGGTCTCTGTTCGCCCTACCATAGAAGTCTAATAGTGCATTTCACTCGCCATTCCACGCGCTTTAAGATGCCGCCGAGCCCAGTACGGTATCTGAAATAGGAGCGACGTAAATTGAACAAATGTGATAGAATTTTGCAGAATTCTTAAATTAACCATAATATAAAATGATCTAATCGGGTCTCTGTACGCCTTACCATAGAAATCTAATAGTGCATTTTACTCGCCATTTCATGCGCTTTGAGATGCCGCTTAGCCCAATACGCTACCTGAAATAGGAGCGACGTAAGTTGAACAAATGTGATAGAATTTCGCTGAATTCTTTTATTAACCATAATGTAAAATGATCTGATCGGGTCTCTGTTCGCCCTAGCCTAGAAGTTTAAGAGTGCATTTTATTCGCCATTTCATGCGCTTTGAGATGCCGCTTAGCCGAATATGCTATCTGAAATAGGAGCCTCGTACATTGAACAAATGCGATAGAATTTCCCTGAAATCTTATATTAAACAAAATATAAAATGATCTAATCGGGTCTCTGATTGCCCTATCATAGAAGTTTAGTAGTGCATTTCCTCGCCATTCCACGCGCTTTATGATGCCGCCTAGCCCAGTACGGTATCTGAAATAGGAGCTCCGTAAGTTGAACAAATGTGATAGAATTTCCCTGAATTCTTATATTAACCTTAATGTAAAATGATCTAATCGTGTCTCTGTTCGCCCTACCATAGAAGTCTAATAGTGCATTTCACTCGTCATTCCACGCTCTTTAAGATGCCGTCGAGCCCAGTACGGTATCTGAAATAGGAGCGACGTAAATTGAACAAATGCGATAGAATTTCCCTGAAATCTTATATTAAACAAAATATAAAATGATCTAATCGGGTCTCTGATTGCCCTATCATAGAAGTTGAATAGTGCATTTTACTCGCCATTCCACGCGCTTTAAGATGCCGCCTAGCCCAGTACGCTATCTGAAATACGAGCGACGTAAATTGAACAAGTGTGATAGAATTTTGCTGAATTCTTAAATTAACCATAATATAAAATGATCTAATCGGGTCTCTGTTCGCCCTACCATAGAAGTCTAATAGTGCATTTCACTCGCCATTTCACGCGTTTTAAGATGCCGCCGAGCCCAGTACGCTATCTGAAGTAGGAACGACGTAAATTGAACAAATGTGATGGAGTTTTGCTGAATTCTTAAATTAACCATAATATAAAATGATCTAATCGGGTCTCTGATTGCCCCATCATAGAAGTTTAATAGTGCATTTTACTCGCCATTCCACGCGCTTTAAGGTGCCGCCGAGCCCAATACGCTATCTGAAATAGGAGCGACGTAAATTGAACAAATGTGATAGAATTTTGCTGAATTCTTAAATTAACCGTAATATAAAATGATCTAATCGGGTCTCTGTTTGCCCTACCATAGAAGTCTAATAGTGCATTTCACTCGCCATTTCACGCGTTTTAAGATGCCGCCGAGCCCAGTACGCTATCTGTAGTAGGAACGACGTAAATTGAACAAATGTGATGGAGTTTTGCTGAATTCTTAAATTAACCATAATATAAAATGATCTAATCGGGTCTCTGATTGCCCCATCATAGAAGTTTAATAGTGCATTTTACTCGCCATTCCACGCGCTTTAAGGTGCCGCCGAGCCCAATACGCTATCTGAAATAGGAGCGACGTAAATTAAACAAATGTGATAGAATTTTGCTGAATTCTTAAATTAACCGTAATATAAAATGATCTAATCGGGTCTCTGTTTGCCCTAGCCTAGAAGTTTACGAGTGCATTTTATTCGCCATTTCATGCGCTTTGAGATGCCGCTTAGCCGAATATGCTATCTGAAATAGGAGCCTCGTACATTGAACAAATGCGATAGAATTTCCCTGAAATCTTATATTAAACAAAATATAAAATGATCTAATCGGGTCTCTGATTGCCCTATCATAGAAGTTTAGTAGTGCATTTTACTCGCCATTCCACGCGCTTTATGATGCCGCCTAGCCCAGTACGGTATCTGAAATAGGAGCTCCGTAAGTTGAACAAATGTGATAGAATTTCCCTGAATTCTTATATTAACCTTAATGTAAAATGATCTAATCGTGTCTCTGTTCGCCCTACCATAGAAGTCTAATAGTGCATTTCACTCGTCATTCCACGCTCTTTAAGATGCCGTCGAGCCCAGTACGGTATCTGAAATAGGAGCGACGTAAATTGAACAAATGCGATAGAATTTCCCTGAAATCTTATATTAAACAAAATATAAAATGATCTAATCGGGTCTCTGATTGCCCTATCATAGAAGTTGAATAGTGCATTTTACTCGCCATTCCACGCGCTTTAAGATGCCGCCTAGCCCAGTACGCTATCTGAAATACGAGCGACGTAAATTGAACAAGTGTGATAGAATTTTGCTGAATTCTTAAATTAACCATAATATAAAATGATCTAATCGGGTCTCTGTTCGCCCTACCATAGAAGTCTAATAGTGCATTTCACTCGCCATTTCACGCGTTTTAAGATGCCGCCGAGCCCAGTACGCTATCTGAAGTAGGAACGACGTAAATTGAACAAATGTGATGGAGTTTTGCTGAATTCTTAAATTAACCATAATATAAAATGATCTAATCGGGTCTCTGATTGCCCCATCATAGAAGTTTAATAGTGCATTTTACTCGCCATTCCACGCGCTTTAAGGTGCCGCCGAGCCCAATACGCTATCTGAAATAGGAGCGACGTAAATTGAACAAATGTGATAGAATTTTGCTGAATTCTTAAATTAACCGTAATATAAAATGATCTAATCGGGTCTCTGTTTGCCCTACCATAGAAGTCTAATAGTGCATTTCACTCGCCATTTCACGCGTTTTAAGATGCCGCCGAGCCCAGTACGCTATCTGTAGTAGGAACGACGTAAATTGAACAAATGTGATGGAGTTTTGCTGAATTCTTAAATTAACCATAATATAAAATGATCTAATCGGGTCTCTGATTGCCCCATCATAGAAGTTTAATAGTGCATTTTACTCGCCATTCCACGCGCTTTAAGGTGCCGCCGAGCCCAATACGCTATCTGAAATAGGAGCGACGTAAATTAAACAAATGTGATAGAATTTTGCTGAATTCTTAAATTAACCGTAATATAAAATGATCTAATCGGGTCTCTGTTTGCCCTAGCCTAGAAGTTTACGAGTGCATTTTATTCGCCATTTCATGCGCTTTGAGATGCCGCTTAGCCGAATACGCTATCTGAATTACGAGCGACGTAAATTGAACAAATGTGATACAAATTCCCTGATATCTGATATTAACCGTAATATAAAATGATCTAATCGGGTCTCTGATTGCCCTATCATAGAAGTTTAGCAGTGCACTTTACTCGCCATTTCATGCGCTTTGAGATACCGCTTAGCCCAATTCGCTATCTGAAATAGGAGCGACGTAAATTGAACAAATGTGATAGAATTTCGCTGAATTCTTAAATTAACTATAATATAAAACGATCTAATCGGGTCACTGATTGCCCTACCCTAGACGATTAATAGTGCATTTTGCTCGCCATTTCATGCGCTTCGAGATGCCGCTTAGCCCAATACGCTATCTGAAATATGAGCGACGTAAATTGAACAAATGTGATAGAATTTTGCTGAATTCTTAAATTAACCATAATATAAAATGATATAATCGGGTCTCTGTTTGCCCTACCCTAGTAGTTTAATTGTGCATTTTACTCGCCATGTCATGAGCTTTGAGATGCCGCTTATCCCAATACGCTATCTGAAATAGGAGCGACGTAAATTGAACAAATGTGATAGAATTGCGCTGAATTCTTTTATGAACCATAATGTAAAATGATCTAATCGGGTCTCTGTTCTCCCTAGCCTAGAAGTTTAATAGTGCATTTTATTCTCCATTTCATGCGCTTTGAGATGCCGCTTAGCCCAATACGCTATCTGAAATAGGAGCGACGTAAATTGAACAAATGCGATAGAATTTCCCTGAAATCTTATATTAAACAAAATATAAAATGATCTAATCGGGTCTCTGATTGCCCTATCATAGAAGTTTAGTAGTGCATTGTACTCGCCATTCCACGCGCTTTAAGATGCCGCCTAGCCCAGTGCGCTATCTGAAATAGGAGCGACGTAAGTTGAACAAATGTGATAGAATTTTGCTGAATTCTTAAATTAACCATAATATAATATGATCTAATCGGGTCTCTGTTTGCCCTACCCTATAAGTTTAGTAGTGCATTTTACTCGCCCTTACACGCGCTTTAAGATGCCGCCTAGCCCAGTAGGCTATCTGAAATAGGAGCGACGTAAGTTGAACAAATGTGATAGAATTACGCTGAATTCTTATATTAACCGTAATATAAAATGATCTAATCGGATCTCTGTTTGCCTTATCCTAGAAGTTTAATAGTGCATTTTACTCGCCATTTCATGCGCATTGAGATGCCGCTTAGCCCAATACGCTATCTGAAATAGGAGCGACGTAAATTGAACAAATGTGATAGAATTTCCCTGAATTCTTATATTAACCAAAATATAAAATGATCTAATCGGGTCTCTGATTGCCATATCATAGAAGTTTAACAGTGCATTTTACTCGCCAATCCACGCGCTTTAAGATTCCGCCTAGCCCAGTACGCTATCTGAAATAGGAGCGACGTAAATTGAACAAATGTGATAGAATTTGGCTGAATTCTTAAATTAACCATAATATAAAATGATCTAATCGGGTCCCTGTTTGCCCTACCCTAGAAGTTTAATAGTGCATTTTACTCGCCATTTCATGCGCTTTGAGATGGCGCTTAGCCCAATACGCTATCTGAAATAGGAGCGACGTACATTGAACAAATGCGATAGAATTTCCCTGAAATCTTATATTAAACAAAATATAAAATGATCTAATCGGGTCTCTGATTGCCCTATCATAGAAGTTTAGTAGTGCATTTTACTCGCCATTCCACGCGCTTTATGATGCCGCCTAGCCCAGTACGGTATCTGAAATAGGAGCTCCGTAAGTTGAACAAATGTGATAGAATTTCCCTGAATTCTTATATTAACCTTAATGTAAAATGATCTAATCGTGTCTCTGTTCGCCCTACCATAGAAGTCTAATAGTGCATTTCACTCGTCATTCCACTCTCTTTAAGATGCCGTCGAGCCCAGTACGGTATCTGAAATAGGAGCGACGTAAATTGAACAAATGCGATAGAATTTCCCTGAAATCTTATATTAAACAAAATATAAAATGATCTAATCGGGTCTCTGATTGCCCTATCATAGAAGTTGAATAGTGCATTTTACTCGCCATTCCACGCGCTTTAAGATGCCGCCTAGCCCAGTACGCTATCTGAAATACGAGCGACGTAAATTGAACAAGTGTGATAGAATTTTGCTGAATTCTTAAATTAACCATAATATAAAATGATCTAATCGGGTCTCTGTTCGCCCTACCATAGAAGTCTAATAGTGCATTTCACTCGCCATTTCACGCGTTTTAAGATGCCGCCGAGCCCAGTACGCTATCTGAAGTAGGAACGACGTAAATTGAACAAATGTGATGGAGTTTTGCTGAATTCTTAAATTAACCATAATATAAAATGATCTAATCGGGTCTCTGATTGCCCCATCATAGAAGTTTAATAGTGCATTTTACTCGCCATTCCACGCGCTTTAAGGTGCCGCCGAGCCCAATACGCTATCTGAAATAGGAGCGACGTAAATTGAACAAATGTGATAGAATTTTGCTGAATTCTTAAATTAACCATAATATAATATGATCTAATCGGGTCTCTGTTTGCCCTACCCTATAAGTTTAGTAGTGCATTTTACTCGCCCTTACACGCGCTTTAAGATGCCGCCTAGCCCAGTAGGCTATCTGAAATAGGAGCGACGTAAGTTGAACAAATGTGATAGAATTACGCTGAATTCTTATATTAACCGTAATATAAAATGATCTAATCGGAACTCTGTTTGCCTTATCCTAGAAGTTTAATAGTGCATTTTACTCGCCATTTCATGCGCATTGAGATGCCGCTTAGCCCAATACGCTATCTGAAATAGGAGCGACGTAAATTGAACAAATGTGATAGAATTTCCCTGAATTCTTATATTAACCAAAATATAAAATGATCTAATCGGGTCTCTGATTGCCATATCATAGAAGTTTAACAGTGCATTTTACTCGCCAATCCACGCGCTTTAAGATTCCGCCTAGCCCAGTACGCTATCTGAAATAGGAGCGACGTAAATTGAACAAATGTGATAGAATTTGGCTGAATTCTTAAATTAACCATAATATAAAATGATCTAATCGGGTCTCTGTTTGCCCTACCCTAGAAGTTTAATAGTGCATTTTACTCGCCATTTCATGCGCTTTGAGATGGCGCTTAGCCCAATACGCTATCTGAAATAGGAGCGACGTAAATTGAACAAATGTGATAGAATTTGGCTGAATTCTTAAATTAACCATAATATAAAATGATCTAATCGGGTCTCTGTTTGCCTTATCCTAGAAGTTTAATAGTGCATTTTACTCGCCATTTCATTCGATTAGAGATGCCGCTTAGCCCAATACGCTATCTGAAATAGGAGCGACGTAAATTGAACAAATGTGATAGAATTTCCCTGAATACTTATATTAACCTTAATGTAAAATGATCTAATCGGGTCTCTGTTCACCCTACCCTAGAAGTGTAATAGCGCATTTCACTCGCCATTTTATGCGCTTTGAGATGCCGCTTAGCCCAATACGCTATCTGCAATAGGAGCGACGTCCATTGAACAAATGTGATAGAATTTCGCTGAATTCTTAAATTAACCATAATATCAAATGATCTAATCGGGTCTCTGTTTGCCCTATCATAGATGTTTAATAGTGCATTTCACTCGTCATTTCATGCGCTTTGAGATGCCGCCTAGCCCAGTACGCTATCTGAAATAGGAGCGACGTAAGTTGAACAAATGTGATAGAATTACGCTCAATTATTATATTAACCGTAATATAAAATTATCTAATCGGGTCTCTGTTTGCCCTACCCTAGAAGTTTAATAGTGCACTTTGCTCGCCATTTCATGCGCTTTGAGATGGCGCTTAGCCCAATACGCTATCTGAAATAGGAGCGACGTAAATTGAACAAATGTGATAGAATTTTTCTGAATTCTTAAATAAACCATAATATGAAATGATCTAATCGGGTCTCTGTTTGCCCTACCCTATAAGTTTAGTAGTGCATTTTACTCGCCCTTACACGCGCTTTAAGATGCCGCCTAGCCCAGTACGCTATCTGAAATAGGAGCGACGTAAGTTGAACAAATGTGATAGAATTACGCTGAATTCTTATATTAACCGTAATATAAAATGATCTAATCGGGTCTCTGTTTGCCCTACCCTAGGAGTTTAATAGTGCATTTTACACGCCATTTCATGCGCTTTGAGATGCCGGTTAGCCCAATACGCTAACTGAAATAGGAGCGACGTAAATAGAACAAATGTGATAGGATTTCCCTGAAATCTTATATTAAACAAAATATAAAATGATCTAATCGGGTCTCTGAATGCCCTATCATAGAAGTTTAACAGTGCATTTGGCTCGCCATTCCACGCGCTTTAAGATGCCGCCTAGCCCAGTACGCTATCCGAAATAGGAGCGACGTAAATTGAACAAATGTGATAGAATTTTGCTGAATTCTTAAATTAACCATAATATAAAATGATCTAATCGGGTCTCTGTACGCCTTACCATAGAAATCTAATAGTGCATTTTACTCGCCATTTCATGCGCTTTGAGATGCCGCTTAGCCCAATACGCTACCTGAAATAGGAGCGACGTAAGTTGAACAAATGTGATAAAATTTTGCTGACATCTTAAATTAACCATAATATAAAATGGTTTAATCGGGTATCTGTTTGCCCTACCCTAGAAGTTTAATAGTGCATTTTACTCGCCATTTCATGCGCCTTCAGATGCCGCTTAGCCCAATACGCTATCTGAAATAGGAGCGACGTAAATTGAACAAATGTGATAGAATTTCGCTGAATTTTTAAATTAACCATAATATAAAATGATCTAATCGGGTCTATGTTCGCCCTACCATAGAAGTTTAGTAGTGCACTTTACTCGTCATTCCACGCGCTTCAAGATGCCGCCTAGCTCAGTACGCTATCTGAAATAGGAGCGACGTAAATTGAACAAATGTGATAGAATTTCGCTGAATTCTTAAATTAACCATAATATAAAATGATCTAATCGGGTCTCTGTTTGACCTACCCTAGAAATTTAAAAGTGCATTTTACTCGCCATTTCATGTGCTTTGAGATGCCGCATAGCCCAATACGCTATCTGGAATAGGAGCGACGTAAATTGAACAAATGTGATAGAATTTCCCTGAATTCTTATATTAACCTTAATGTAAAATGATCTAATCGGGTCTCTGTTCGCCCTACCATAGAAGTCTAATAGTGCATTTCACTCGCCATTCCACGCGCTTTAAGATGCCGCCGAGCCCAGTACGGTATCTGAAATAGGAGCGACGTAAATTGAACAAATGTGATAGAATTTTGCTGAATTCTTAAATTAACCATAATATAAAATGATCTAATCGGGGCTTTGTACGCTTTACCATAGAAATCTAATAGTGCATTTTACTCGCCATTTCATGCGCTTTGAGATGCCGCTTAGCCCAATACGCTACCTGAAATAGGAGCGACGTAAGTTGAACAAATGTGATAGAATTTCGCTGAATTCTTTTATTAACCATAATGTAAAATGATCTGATCGGGTCTCTGTTCGCCCTAGCCTAGAAGTTTAAGAGTGCATTTTATTCGCCATTTCATGCGCTTTGAGATGCCGCTTAGCCGAATATGCTATCTGAAATAGGAGCGACGTACATTGAACAAATGCGATAGAATTTCCCTGAAATCTTATATTAAACAAAATATAAAATGATCTAATCGGGTCTCTGATTGCCCTATCATAGAAGTTTAGTAGTGCATTTTACTCGCCATTCCACGCGCTTTATGATGCCGCCTAGCCCAGTACGGTATCTGAAATAGGAGCTCCGTAAGTTGAACAAATGTGATAGAATTTCCCTGAATTCTTATATTAACCTTAATGTAAAATGATCTAATCGTGTCTCTGTTCGCCCTACCATAGAAGTCTAATAGTGCATTTCACTCGTCATTCCACGCTCTTTAAGATGCCGTCGAGCCCAGTACGGTATCTGAAATAGGAGCGACGTAAATTGAACAAATGCGATAGAATTTCCCTGAAATCTTATATTAAACAAAATATAAAATGATCTAATCGGGTCTCTGATTGCCCTATCATAGAAGTTGAATAGTGCATTTTACTCGCCACTCCACGCGCTTTAAGATGCCGCCTAGCCCAGTACGCTATCTGAAATACGAGCGACGTAAATTGAACAAATGTGATAGAATTTTGCTGAATTCTTAAATTAACCGTAATATAAAATGATCTAATCGGGTCTCTGTTTGCCCTACCATAGAAGTCTAATAGTGCATTTCACTCGCCATTTCACGCGTTTTAAGATGCCGCCGAGCCCAGTACGCTATCTGTAGTAGGAACGACGTAAATTGAACAAATGTGATGGAGTTTTGCTGAATTCTTAAATTAACCATAATATAAAATGATCTAATCGGGTCTCTGATTGCCCCATCATAGAAGTTTAATAGTGCATTTTACTCGCCATTCCACGCGCTTTAAGGTGCCGCCGAGCCCAATACGCTATCTGAAATAGGAGCGACGTAAATTGAACAAATGTGATAGAATTTTGCTGAATTCTTAAATTAACCGTAATATAAAATGATCTAAGCGGGTCTCTGTTTGCCCTAGCCTAGAAGTTTACGAGTGCATTTTATTCGCCATTTCATGCGCTTTGAGATGCCGCTTAGCCGAATACGCTATCTGAATTAGGAGCGACGTAAATTGAACAAATGTGATACAAATTCCCTGATATCTGATATTAACCGTAATATAAAATGATCTAATCGGGTCTCTGATTGCCCTATCATAGAAGTTTAGCAGTGCACTTTACTCGCCATTTCATGCGCTTTGAGATACCGCTTAGCCCAATTCGCTATCTGAAATAGGAGCGACGTAAATTGAACAAATGTGATAGAATTTCGCTGAATTCTTAAATTAACTATAATATAAAACGATCTAATCGGGTCACTGATTGCCCTACCCTAGACGTTTAATAGTGCATTTTGCTCGCCATTTCATGCGCTTCGAGATGCCGCTTAGCCCAATACGCTATCTGAAATATGAGCGACGTAAATTGAACAAATGTGATAGAATTTTGCTGAATTCTTAAATTAACCATAATATAAAATGATATAATCGGGTCTCTGTTTGCCCTACCCTAGTAGTTTAATTGTGCATTTTACTCGCCATGTCATGAGCTTTGAGATGCCGCTTATCCCAATACGCTATCTGAAATAGGAGCGACGTAAATTGAACAAATGTGATAGAATTGCGCTGAATTCTTTTATGAACCATAATGTAAAATGATCTAATCGGGTCTCTGTTCTCCCTAGCCTAGAAGTTTAATAGTGCATTTTATTCTCCATTTCATGCGCTTTGAGATGCCGCTTAGCCCAATACGCTATCTGAAATAGGAGCGACGTAAATTGAACAAATGCGATAGAATTTCCCTGAAATCTTATATTAAACAAAATATAAAATGATCTAATCGGGTCTCTGATTGCCCTATCATAGAAGTATAGTAGTGCATTGTACTCGCCATTCCACGCGCTTTAAGATGCCGCCTAGCCCAGTGCGCTATCTGAAATAGGAGCGACGTAAGTTGAACAAATGTGATAGAATTTTGCTGAATTCTTAAATTAACCATAATATAATATGATCTAATCGGGTCTCTGTTTGCCCTACCCTATAAGTTTAGTAGTGCATTTTACTCGCCCTTACACGCGCTTTAAGATGCCGCCTAGCCCAGTAGGCTATCTGAAATAGGAGCGACGTAAGTTGAACAAATGTGATAGAATTACGCTGAATTCTTATATTAACCGTAATATAAAATGATCTAATCGGATCTCTGTTTGCCTTATCCTAGAAGTTTAATAGTGCACTTTGCTCGCCATTTCATGCGCTTTGAGATGGCGCTTAGCCCAATACGCTATCTGAAATAGGAGCGACGTAAATTGAACAAATGTGATAGAATTTTTCTGAATTCTTAAATAAACCATAATATGAAATGATCTAATCGGGTCTCTGTTTGCCCTACCCTATAAGTTTAGTAGTGCATTTTACTCGCCCTTACACGCGCTTTAAGATGCCGCCTAGCCCAGTACGCTATCTGAAATAGGAGCGACGTAAGTTGAACAAATGTGATAGAATTACGCTGAATTCTTATATTAACCGTAATATAAAATGATCTAATCGGGTCTCTGTTTGCCCTACCCTAGGAGTTTAATAGTGCATTTTACACGCCATTTCATGCGCTTTGAGATGCCGGTTAGCCCAATACGCTAACTGAAATAGGAGCGACGTAAATAGAACAAATGTGATAGGATTTCCCTGAAATCTTATATTAAACAAAATATAAAATGATCTAATCGGGTCTCTGAATGCCCTATCATAGAAGTTTAACAGTGCATTTTACTCGCCATTCCACGCGCTTTAAGATGCCGCCTAGCCCAGTACGCTATCCGAAATAGGAGCGACGTAAATTGAACAAATGTGATAGAATTTGGCTGAATTCTTAAATTAACCATAATATAAAATGATCTAATCGGGTCTCTGTTTGCCTTATCCTAGAAGTTTAATAGTGCATTTTACTCGCCATTTCATTCGATTAGAGATGCCGCTTAGCCCAATACGCTATCTGAAATAGGAGCGACGTAAATTGAACAAATGTGATAGAATTTTTCTGAATTCTTAAATAAACCATAATATGAAATGATCTAATCGGGTCTCCGTTTGCCCTTCCCTAGAACTTTAACAGAGCATTTTACTCGCTATTTCATGCGCGTTGAGATGCCGCTTAGCCCAATACGCTATCTGAAATAGGAGCGACGTAAATTGAACAAATGTGATAGAATTTTTCTGAATTCTTATATTAACCAAAATATGAAATGATCTAATCGGGTCTCTGTTTGCCCTACCCTAGAAGTTTAACAGTGCATTTTACTCGCCATTCCATGGGCTTTGAGATGCCGCTTAGCCCAATACGCTATCTGAAATAGGAGCGACGTAAATTGAACAAATGTGATAGAATTTCCCTGAATACTTATATTAACCTTAATGTAAAATGATCTAATCGGGTCTCTGTTCACCCTACCCTAGAAGTGTAATAGCGCATTTCACTCGCCATTTCATGCGCTTTGAGATGCCGCTTAGCCCAATACGCTATCTGAAATAGGAGCGACGTAAATAGAACAGTTGTGATAGATTTTCGCTGAATTCTTATATTAACCAAAATATAAAATGATCTAATCGGGTCTCTGATTGCCCTATCATAGAAGTTTAATTGTGCATTTTACTCGCCAATCCACGCGATTTAAGATTCCGCCTAGCCCAGTACGCTATCTGAAATAGGAGCGACGTAAACTGAACAAATGTGATAGAATTTGGCTGAATTCTTAAATTAACCATAATATAAAATGATCTAATCGGGTCTCTGTTTGCCCTACCCTAGAAGTTTAATAGTGCATTTTACTCGCCATTTCATGCGCTTTGAGATGGCGCTTAGCCCAATACGCTATCTGAAATAGGAGCGACGCAAATTGAACAAATGTGACAGAATTTGGCTGAATTCTTAAATTAACCATAATATAAAATGATCTAATCGGGTCTCTGTTTGCCCTACCCTAGAAGTTTAACAGTGCATTTTACTCGCCATTTCATGGGCTTTGAGATGCCGCTTAGCCCAATACGCTATCTGAAATAGGAGCGACGTAAATTGAACAAATGTGATAGAATTTCCCTGAATACTTGTATTAAACTTAATGTAAAATGATCTAATCGGGTCTCTGTTCGCCCTACCCTAGAAGTGTAATAGTGCATTTCACTCGCCATTTCATGCGCTTTGAGATGCCGCTTAGCCCAATACGCTATCTGAAATAGGAGCGACGTAAATAGAACAGTTGTGATAGATTTTCGCTGAATTCTTATATTAACCAAAATATAAAATGATCTAATCGGGTCTCTGATTGCCCTATCATAGAAGTTTAACAGTGCATTTTACTCGCCATTCCTCGCGCTTTAAGATTCCGCCTAGCCCAGTACGCTATTTGAAATAGGAGCGACGTAAACTGAACAAATGTGATAGAATTTGGCTGAATTTTTAAATTAACCATAATATAAAATGATCTAATCGGGTCTCTGTTTGCCCTACCCTAGAAGTTTAATAGTGCATTTTACTCGCCATTTCTTGCGCTTTAAGATGCCGCCGAGCCCAGTACGCTATCTGAAGTAGGAGCGACGTAAGTTGAACAAATGTGATAGAATTACGCTGAATTCTTATATTAACCGTAATATAAAATGATCTAATCGGGTCTCTGTTTGCCTTACCCTAGAAGTTTAATAGTGCATTTTACTCGCCATTTCATGCGCTTTGAGATGCCGCTTAGCCCAATATGCAATCTGAAATAGGAGCGACGTAAATTGAACAAATGTGATAGAATTTCCCTGAATTCTTATATTAACCAAAATATAAAATGATCTAATCGGGTTTCTGTTTGCCCTACCCTAGAAGTTTAATAGTGCATTTTACTCGCCATTTCATGCGCTTTGAGATGGCGTTTAGCCCAATACGCTATCTGAAATAGGAGCGACGTAAATTGAACGAATGTGATAGAATTTCGCTGAATTCTTATATTAACCAAAATGTAAAATGATCTAATCGGGTCTCTGATAGCCCTATCATAGAAGTTTCATAGTGCATTTTACTCGCCATTCCACGCGCTTTAAGATGCCGCCTAGCCCAGTACGCTATCTGAAATAGGAGCGACGTAAGTTGAACAAATGTGATAGAATTACGCTGCATTCTTATATTAACCGTAATATAAAATGATCTAATCGGGTCTCTGTTTGCCTTACCCTAGAAGTTTAATAGTGCATTTTACTCGCCATTTCATGCGCTTTGAGATGCCGCATAGCCCAATACGCAATCTGAAATAGGAGCGACGTAAATTGAACAAATGTGATAGAATTTCGCTGAATTCTTATAATAACCAAAATATAAAGTGATCTAATCGTGTCTCTGATTACCCTATCATAGAAGTTTAACAGTGCATTTTACTCGCCATTCCTCGCGTTTTAAGATCCCGCCTAGCCCAGTACGCTAGCTGAAATAGGAACGACGTAAATTGAAAAAATGTGATAGAATTACGCTGCATTTTTAAATTAACGATAATATAAAATGATCTAATCGGGTCTCTGGTTGCCCTACCCTAGAAGTTTAATAGTGCATTTTACTCGCCATTTCTTGCGCTTTGAGATGCCGCTTAGCCCAATACGCTATCTAAAATATCAGCGACGTAAGTTGAACAAATGTGAGAGAATCTCGCTGAATACTTATATTAACTTTAATGTAAAATGATCTAATCGGGTCTCTGTTCGCCCTACCATAGAAGTTTAATAGTGCATTTCACTCGCCATTTCATGCGCTTTGAGATGCCGCTTAGCCCAATGCGCTATCTCAAATAGGAGCGACGTAAATAGAACAATTGTGATAGAATTTCGCTGAATTCTTATATTAACCAAAATATAAAATGATCTAATCGGGTCTCTGATTGCGCTATCAAAGAAGTTTAATAGTGCATTTTACTCGCCAATCCACGCGCTTTACGATTCCGCCTAGCCCAGTACGCTATCTGAAATAGGAGCGACGTAAATTGAACAAATGTGATAGAATTTTTCTGAATTCCTAAATAAACCATAATATGAAATGATCTAATCGGGTCTCTGTTTGCCCTACCCTAGATGTTTAACAGTGCATTTTACTCGCCATTTCATGCGCTTTGAGATGCCGCTTAGCCCAATACGCTATCTGAAATAGGAGCGACGTAAATTGAACAAACGTGATAGAATTTCCCTGAATACTTATATTAACCTTAATGTAAAATGATCTAATCGGGTCTCTGTTTGCCCTACCCTAGAAGTGTAATAGTGCATTTCACTCGCCATTTCATGCGCTTTGAGATGCCGCTTAGCCCAATACGCTATCTGAAATAGGAGCGACGTAAATTGAACAAATGTGATAGAATTTCCCTGAATTCTTATATTAACCAAAATATAAAATGATCTAATCGGGTCTCTGATTGCCCTATCATAGAAGTTTAATAGTGCATTTTACTCGCCAATCCACGCGCTATAAGATTCCGTCTAGCCCAGTACGCTATCTGAAATAGGAGCGACGTAAATTGAACAAATGTGATAGAATTTGGCTGAATTCTTAAATTAACCATAATATAAAATGATCTAATCGGGTCTCTGTTTGCCCTACCCTAGAAGTTTAATAGTGCATTTTACTCGCCATTTCATGCGCTTTGAGATGGCGCTTAGTCCAATACGCTATCTGAAATAGGAGCGACGTAAATTGAACAAATGTGATAGAATGTGGCTGAATTCTTAAATTAACCATAATATAAAATCATCTTATCGGGTCTCTGTTTGCCCTACCCTAGAAGTTTAATAGTGCATTTTACTCGCCATTTCTTGCGCTTTAAGATGCCGCCGAGCCCAGTACGCTATCTGAAGTAGGAGCGACGTAAGTTGAACAAATGTGATAGAATTACGCTGAATTCTTATATTAACCGTAATATAAAATGATCTAATCGGGTCTCTGTTTGCCTTACCCTAGAAGTTTAATAGTGCATTTTACTCGCCATTTCATGCGCTTTGAGATGCCGCTTAGCCCAATATGCAATCTGAAATAGGAGCGACGTAAATTGAACAAATGTCATAGAATTTCGCTGTATTCTTATATACACCTTAATGTAAAATGATCTAATCGGGTCTCTGTTTGCCCTACCCTATAAGTTTAGTAGTGCATTTTACTAGCCCTTCCACGCGCTTTAAGATGCCGCCTAGCCCAGTACGCTATCTGAAATAGGAGCGACGTAAGTTGGACAAATGTGATAGAATTACGCTGAATTCTTATATTAACCGTAATATAAAATGATGTAATCGGGTCTCTGTTTGCCCTACCCTAGAAGTTTAATAGTGCATTTTACTCGCCAATCCACGGGCTTTTAGATTCCGCCTAGCCCAGTACGCTATCAGAAATAGGAGCGACGTAAATTGAACAAATGTGATAGAATTTGGCTGAATTCTTAATTTAACCATAATATAAAATGAACTAATCGGGTCTCTGTTTGCCTTACCCTAGAAGTTTAATAGTGCATTTGACACGCCATTTCATGCGATTTGAGATGCCGCTTAGCCCAATACGCTATCTGAAATAGGAGTGACGTAAATTGAACAAATGTGATAGAATTTCCCTGAAATCTTATATTAAACAAAATATAAAATGATCTAAACGGGACTCTGATTGCCCTATCATAGAAGTTTAGTAGTGCATTTTACTCGCCATTCCACGCGCTTTAAGATGCCGCCTAGCCCAGTACGCTATCTGAAATAGGAGCGACGTAAGTTGAACAAATGTGATAGAATTACGCTGAATTCTTATATTAACCGTAATATAAAATAATCTAATCGGGTCCCTGTTTGCTTTATCCCAGAAGTTTAATAGTGCATTTTACTCGTCATTTCATGCGCTTTAAGATGCCGCCTAGCCCAGTACGCTCTCTGAAGTAGGAGCGACGTAAATTGAACAAATGTGATAGAATTTGACTGAATTCTTAAATTAACCATAATATAAAATGATCTAATCGGGTCTCTGTTTGCCCTACCCTAGAAGTTTAATAGTGCATTTTACTCGCCATTTCATGCGCTTTCAGATGGCGCTTAGCCCAATACGCTATCTGAAATAGGAGAGACGTAAATTGAACAAATGTGATAGAATTTGGCTGAATTCTTATATTAACCGTAATATAAAATGATGTAATCGGGTCTCTGTTTGCCCTACCCTAGAAGTTTAATAGAGCATTTTACTCGCCATTTCTTGCGCTTTAAGATGCCGCCGAGCCCAGTACGCTATCTGATATAGGAGCGACGTAAGTTGAACAAATGTGATAGAATTACGCTGAATTCTTATATTAACCGTAATATAAAATGATCTAATCGGGTCTCTGTTTGCCCTACCCTACAAGTTTAGCAGTGCATTTTACTCGCCATTCCATGGGCTTTGAGATGCCGCTTAGCCCAATACGCTATCTGAAATAGGAGCGACGTAAATTGAACAAATGTGATAGAATTTCCCTGAATACTTATATTGACCTTAATGTAAAATGATCTAATCGGGTCTCTGATAGCCCTATCATAGAAGTTTAATAGTGCATTTTACTCGCCATTCCACGCGCTTTAAGATGCCGCTTAGCCCAATACGATATCTGAAATATCAGCGACGTAAGTTGAACAAATGTGATAGAATTACGCTGAATTCTTATATTAACCGTAATATAAAATGATCTAATCGGGTCTCTGTTTGCCTTACCCTAGAAGTTTAATAGTGCATTTTACTCGCCATTTCATGCGCTTTGAGATGCCGCTTAGCCCAATAAGCTATCTGAAATAGGAGCGACGTAAATTGAACAAATGTGATAGAATTTCGCTGAATTCTTATAATAACCAAAATATAAAGTGATCTAATCGGGTCTCTGATTGCCCTATCATAGAAGTTTAACAGTGCATTTTACTCGCCCTTCCACGCGCTTTAAGATGCCGCCTAGCCCAGTACGCTATCTGAAATAGGAGCGACGTAAGTTGAACAAATGTGATAGAATTACGCTGAATTCTTATATTAACCGTAATATAAAATGATCTAATCGGGTCTCTGTTTGCCTTACCCTAGAAGTTTAATAGTGCATTTTACTCGCCATTTCATGCGCTTTGAGATGCCGCTTAGCCCAACACGCAATCTGAAATAGGAGCGACGTAAATTGAACAAATGTGATAGAATTTCCCTGAATTCTTATATACACCTTAATGTAAAATGATCTAATCGGGTCTTTGTTCGCCCTACCCTAGAAGTTTAATAGTGCATTTTACTCGCCATTTCATGCGCTTTGAGATGCCGCTTAGCCCAATACGCTATCTGCAATAGGAGCGACGTCCATTGAACAAATGTGATAGAATTTCGCTGAATTCTTAAATTAACCATAATATCAAATGATCTAATCGGGTCTCTGTTTGCCCTATCATAGATGTTTAATAGTGCATTTCACTCGTCATTTCATGCGCTTTGAGATGCCGCCTAGCCCAGTACGCTATCTGAAATAGGAGCGACGTAAGTTGAACAAATGTGATAGAATTACGCTCAATTATTATATTAACCGTAATATAAAATTATCTAATCGGGTCTCTGTTTGCCCTACCCTAGAAGTTTAATAGTGCACTTTGCTCGCCATTTCATGCGCTTTGAGATGGCGCTTAGCCCAATACGCTATCTGAAATAGGAGCGACGTAAATTGAACAAATGTGATAGAATTTTTCTGAGTTCTTAAATAAACCATAATATGAAATGATCTAATCGGGTCTCTGTTTGCCCTACCCTAGATGTTTAGCAGTGCATTTTACTCGCCATTTCATGCGCTTTGAGATGCCGCTTAGCCCAAGACGCTATCTGAAATAGGAGCGACGTAAATTGAACAAATGTGATAGAATTTCCCTGAATACTTATATTAACCTTAATGTAAAATGATCTAATCGGGTGTCTGTTCGCCCTACCCTAGAAGTTTAATAGTGCATTTCACTCGCCATTTCATGCCCTTTGAGATGCCGCTTAGCCCAATACGCTATCTGAAATAGGAGCGACGTAAATAGAACAATTGTGATAGAATTTCGCTGAATTCCCATAGTAACCAAAATATAAAATGATCTAATCGGGTCTCTGATTGCCCTATCATAGAAGTTTAATAGTGCATTTTACTCGCCAATCCACGCGCTTTAAGATTCCGCCTAGCCCAGTACGCTATCTGAAATAGGAGAGACGTAAGTTGAACAAATGTGATAGAATTTGGCTGAATTCTTAAATTAACCATAATATAAAATGATCTAATCGGGTCTCCGTTTGCCCTACCCTAGAAGTTTAACAGCGCATTTTAATCGCCATTTCTTGCGCTTTGAGATGCCATTTAGACCAATACGCTATCTGAAATAGGAGCGACGTATATTGAACAAATGTGATAGAATTTCCCTGAATACTTATATTAACCTTAATGTAAAATGATCTAATCGGGTCTCTGTTCGCCCTACCCTAGAAGTGTAATAGTGCATTTCACTCGCCATTTCATGGGCTTTGAGATGCCGCTTAGCCCACTACGCTATCTGAAATAGAGCGACGTAAATAGAACAATTGTGATAGAATTTCCCTGAAATCTTATATTAAACAAAATATAAAATGATCTAAACGGGACTCTGATTGCCCTATCATAGAAGTTTAGTAGTGCATTTTACTCGCCATTCCACGCGCTTTAAGATGCCGCCTAGCCCAGTACGCTATCTGAAATAGGAGCGACGTAAGTTGAACAAATGTGATAGAATTACGCTGAATTCTTAAATTAACCATAATATAAAATGATCTTATCGGGTCTCTGTTTGCCCTACCCTAGAAGTTTAATAGTGCATTTTACTCGCCATTTCTTGCGCTTTGAGATGCCGCTTAGCCCAATACGATATCTGAAATATCAGCGACGTAAATTGAACAAATGTGATAGAATTACGCTGAATTCTTATATTAACCGTAATATAAAATGATCTAATCGGGTCTCTGTTTGCCTTATCCTAGAAGTTTAATAGTGCATTTTACTCGCCATTTCATGCGCTTTGAGATGCCGCTTAGCCCAATACGCTATCTGAAATAGGAGCGACGTAAATTGAACAAATGTGATAGAATTTCCCTGAATTCTTATATACACCTTAATGTAAAATGATCTAATCGGGTCTTTGTTCGCCCTACCCTAGAAGGTTTAATTGTGCATTTCACTCGCCATTTCATGCGCTTTGAGATGCCGCTTAGCCCAATAAGCTATCTGAAATAGGAGCGACGTAAATTGAACAAATGTGATAGAATTTCGCTGAATTCTTATAATAACCAAAATATAAAGTGATCTAATCGGGTCTCTGATTGCCCTATCATAGAAGTTTAACAGTGCATTTTACTCGCCCTTCCACGCGCTTTAAGATGCCGCCTAGCCCAGTACGCTACCTGAAATAGGAGCGACGTAAGTTGAACAAATGTGATAGAATTACGCTGAATTCTTATATTAACCGTAATATAAAATGACCTAATCGGGTCTCTGTTTGCCTTACCCTTGAAGTTTAATAGTGCATTTTACTCGCCATTTCATGCGCTTTGAGATGCCGCTTAGCCCAACACACAATCTGAAATGGGAGCGACGTAAATTGAACAAATGTGATAGACTTTCCCTGAATTCTTATATACACCTTAATGTAAAATGATCTAATCGGGTCTTTGTTCGCCCTACCCTAGAAGTTTAATAGTGCATTTTACTCGCCATTTCATGCGCTTTGAGATGCCGCTTAGCCCAATACGCTATCTGAAATAGGAGCGACGTAAATTGAACAATTGTGATAGAATTTCGCTGAATTCTTATATTAACCGTAATATAAAATGATCTAATCGGGTCTCTGTTTGCCTTATCCTAGAAGTTTAATAGCGCATTTTACTCGCCATTTCATGCGCTTTGAGATGCCGCTTAGCCCAATACGCTATCTGGAATAGGAGCGACGTAAATTGAACAAATGTGATAGAATTTCGCTGAATTCTTAAATTAACCAAAATATAAAATGATCTAGTCGGGTCTCTGATTGCCCTATCATAGAAGTTTAATAGTGCATTTTGATCGCCATTCCACGCGCTTTAAGATGCCGCCTAACCCAGTACGCTATCTGAAATTGGAGCGACGTAAATTGAACAAATGTGACAGAATTTTGCTGACATCTTGAATTAACTATAATATGAAATGATCTAATCGGGTCTCTGTTTGCCCTACCCTACAAGTTTAGCAGTGCATTTTACTCGCCATTTCATGCGCTTTGAGATGCCGCTTAGCCCAACACGCAATCTGAAATAGGAGCGACGTAAATTGAACAAATGTGATAGAATTTCCCTGAATTCTTATATACACCTTAATGTAAAATGATCTAATCGGGTCTTTGTTCGCCCTACCCTAGAAGTTTAATAGTGCATTTTACTCGCCATTTCATGCGCTTTGAGATGCCGCTTAGCCCAATACGCTATCTGCAATAGGAGCGACGTCCATTGAACAAATGTGATAGAATTTCGCTGAATTCTTAAATTAACCATAATATCAAATGATCTAATCGGGTCTCTGTTTGCCCTATCATAGATGTTTAATAGTGCATTTCACTCGTCATTTCATGCGCTTTGAGATGCCGCCTAGCCCAGTACGCTATCTGAAATAGGAGCGACGTAAGTTGAACAAATGTGATAGAATTACGCTCAATTATTATATTAACCGTAATATAAAATTATCTAATCGGGTCTCTGTTTGCCCTACCCTAGAAGTTTAATAGTGCACTTTGCTCGCCATTTCATGCGCTTTGAGATGGCGCTTAGCCCAATACGCTATCTGAAATAGGAGCGACGTAAATTGAACAAATGTGATAGAATTTTTCTGAGTTCTTAAATAAACCATAATATGAAATGATCTAATCGGGTCTCTGTTTGCCCTACCCTAGATGTTTAACAGTGCATTTTACTCGCCATTTCATGCGCTTTGAGATGCCGCTTAGCCCAATACGCTATCTGAAATAGGAGCGACGTAAATTGAACAAATGTGATAGAATTTGCCTGAATACTTATATTAACCTTAATGTAAAATGATCTAATCGGGTCTCTGTTCGCCCTACCCTAGAAGTGTAATAGTGCATTTCACTCGCCATTTAATGCGCTTTGAGATGACGCTTAGCCCAATACGCTATCTGAAATAGGAGCGACGTAAATAGAACAATTGTGATAGAATTTCGCTGAATTCTTATATAAACCAAAATATAAAATGATCTAATCGGGTCTCTGATTGCCCTATCATAGAAGTTTAATACTGCATTTTACTCGCCAATCCACGCGCTTTAAGATTCCGCCTAGCCCAGTACGCTATCTGAAATAGGAGCGACGTAAATTGAACAAATGTGATAGAATTTGGCTGAATTCTTAAATTAACCATAATATAAAACGATCTGATCGGGTCTCTGTTTGCCCTACCCTAGAAGTTTAACAGTGCATTTTACTCGCCATTTCATGCGCTTTGAGATGCCGCTTAGCCCAATACGCTATCTGAAATAGGAGCGACGTAAATTGAACAAATGTGATAGAATTTCCCTGAATACTTATATTAACCTTAATGTAAAATGATCTAATCGGGTCTCTGTTCGCCCTACCCTAGAAGTTTAATAGTGCATTTCACTCGCCATTTCATGCCCTTTGAGATGCCGCTTAGCCCAATACGCTATCTGAAATAGGAATGACGTAAATAGAACAATTGTGATAGAATTTCGCTGAATTCCCATATTAACCAAAATATAAAATGATCTAATCGGGTCTCTGATTGCCCTATCATAGAAGTTTAATAGTGCATTTTACTCGCCAATCCACGCGCTTTAAGATTCCGCCTAGCCCAGTACGCTATCTGAAATAGGAGAGACGTAAGTTGAACAAATGTGATAGAATTTGGCTGAATTCTTAAATTAACCATAATATAAAATGATCTAATCGGGTCTCCGTTTGCCCTACCCTAGAAGTTTAACAGCGCATTTTAATCGCCATTTCTTGCGCTTTGAGATGCCATTTAGACCAATACGCTATCTGAAATAGGAGCGACGTATATTGAACAAATGTGATAGAATTTCCCTGAATACTTATATTAACCTTAATGTAAAATGATCTAATCGGGTCTCTGTTCGCCCTACCCTAGAAGTGTAATAGTGCATTTCACTCGCCATTTCATGGGCTTTGAGATGCCGCTTAGCCCACTACGCTATCTGAAATAGGAGCGACGTAAATAGAACAATTGTGATAGAATTTCCCTGAAATCTTATATTAAACAAAATATAAAATGATCTAAACGGGACTCTGATTGCCCTATCATAGAAGTTTAGTAGTGCATTTTACTCGCCATTCCACGCGCTTTAAGATGCCGCCTAGCCCAGTACGCTACCTGAAATAGGAGCGACGTAAGTTGAACAAATGTGATAGAATTACGCTGAATTCTTATATTAACCGTAATATAAAATGACCTAATCGGGTCTCTGTTTGCCTTACCCTTGAAGTTTAATAGTGCATTTTACTCGCCATTTCATGCGCTTTGAGATGCCGCTTAGCCCAACACACAATCTGAAATGGGAGCGACGTAAATTGAACAAATGTGATAGACTTTCCCTGAATTCTTATATACACCTTAATGTAAAATGATCTAATCGGGTCTTTGTTCGCCCTACCCTAGAAGTTTAATAGTGCATTTTACTCGCCATTTCATGCGCTTTGAGATGCCGCTTAGCCCAATACGCTATCTGAAATAGGAGTGACGTAAATTGAACAATTGTGATAGAATTTCGCTGAATTCTTATATTAACCGTAATATAAAATGATCTAATCGGGTCTCTGTTTGCCTTATCCTAGAAGTTTAATAGCGCATTTTACTCGCCATTTCATGCGCTTTGAGATGCCGCTTAGCCCAATACGCTATCTGGAATAGGAGCGACGTAAATTGAACAAATGTGATAGAATTTCGCTGAATTCTTAAATTAACCAAAATATAAAATGATCTAGTCGGGTCTCTGATTGCCCTATCATAGAAGTTTAATAGTGCATTTTGATCGCCATTCCACGCGCTTTAAGATGCCGCCTAACCCAGTACGCTATCTGAAATTGGAGCGACGTAAATTGAACAAATGTGACAGAATTTTGCTGACATCTTGAATTAACTATAATATGAAATGATCTAATCGGGTCTCTGTTTGCCCTACCCTACAAGTTTAGCAGTGCATTTTACTCGCCATTTCATGCGCTTTGAGATGCCGCTTAGCGCAATACGCTATCTGAAATAGGAGCGACGTAAATTGAAAAAATGTGATAGAATTTCCCTGAATTCTTATATTAACCTTAATGTAAAATGATCTAATCGGGTCTCTGTTCTCCCTACCCTAGAAGTTTAATACTGCATTTCACTCGTCATTTCATGCGCTTTGAGTTGCCGGTTAGCCCAATACGATATCTGAAATAGGAGCGATGTAAATTGAACAAATGTGATAGAATTTTGCTGAATTCGTAAATTAACCATAATATAATATGATCTAATCGGGTCTCTGTTTGCCCTACCCTATAAGTTTAATAGTGCATTTTACTCGCCAATCCACGCGCTTTAAGATTCCGCCTAGCCCAGTACGCTATCTGAAATAGGAGCGACGTAAATTGAACAAATGTGATAGAATTTCGCTGAATTCTTAAATTAACCATAATATAAAATGATCTAATCGGGTCTCTGATTGCCCTATCATAGAAGTTTAATAGTGCATTTTACTCGCCAATCCACGCGCTTTGAGATTCCGCCTAGCCCAGTACGCTATCTGAAAGAGGAGCGACGTAAATTGAACAAATGTGATAGAATTTGGCTGAATTCTTAAATTAACCAGAATATAAAATGATCTAAACGGGTCTCTGTTTGCTCTACCCTAGAAGTTTAATAGTGCATTTTACTCGCCATTTCATGCGCTTTGAGATGGCGCTTAGCCCAATACGCTATCTGAAATAGGAGCGACGTAAATTGAACGAATGTGATAGAATTTCGCTGAATTCTTATATTAATCAAAATATAAAATGATCTAATCGGGACTCTGATTGCCCTATCATAGAAGTTTAATAGTGCATTTTACTCGCCCTTCCACGCGCTTTAAGATGCCGCCTAGCCCAGTACGCTATCTGAAATAGGAGCGACGTAAGTTGAACAAATGTGATAGAATTTGGCTGAATTCTTAAATTAACCATAATATAAAATTATCTAATCGGGTCTCTGTTTGCCCTATCATAGATGTTTAATAGTGCATTTCACTCGTCATTTCATGCGCTTTGAGATGCCGCATAGCCCAGTACGCTATCTGAAATAGGAGCGACGTAAGTTGAACAAATGTGATAGAATTACGCTCAATTATTATATTAACCGTAATATAAAATTATCTAATCGGGTCTCTGTTTGCCCTACCCTAGAAGTTTAACAGTGCATTTTACTCGCCATTTCATGCGGTTTGAGATGCCGCTTAGCCCAATACGCTATCTGAAATAGGAGCGACGTAAATTGAACAAACGTGATAGAATTTCCCTGAATTCTTATATTAACCTTAATGTAAAATGATCTAATCGGTTCTCTGTTCGCCCTACCCCAGAAGTTTAATAGTGCCTTTCACTCGTCATTTCATGCGCTTTGAGATGCCGCTTAGCCCAATAAGCTATCTGAAATAGGAGCGACGTAAATTGAACAAATGTGATAACATTACGCTGAATTCTTATATTAACCGTAATATAAAATGATCTAATCGGGTCTCTGTTTGCCTTATCCTAGAAGTTTAATAGTGCATTTCACTCGTCATTTCAGGCGCTTTGAGATGCCTCTAAGCCCAATAAGCTATCTGAAATAGGAGCGACGTAAATTGAACAAATGTGATAGAATTTTTCTGAATTCTTATATTAACCAAAATATAACATGATCTAAACGGGTCTCTGATTGCCCTATCATAGCAGTTTAATAGTGCATTTTACTCGCCAATCCACGCGCTTTAAGATTCCGCCTAGCCCAGTATGCTATCTGAAATAGGAGCGACGTAAATTGAAAAAATGTGATAGAATTTGGCTGTATTCTTAAATTAACCACAATATAAAATGATCTAATCGGGTCTGTGTTTGCCCTACCCTAGAAGTTTAATAGTGCATTTTACTCGCCATTTCATGCGCATTGATATGCCGCTTAGCCCAATACGCTATCTGAAATATCAGCGACGTAAATTGAACAAATGTGATAGAATTTCCCTGAATTCTTATATTAACCTTAATGTAAAATGATCTAATCAGGCCTTTGTTCGCCCTACCCTGGAAGTTTAGCAGTGCATTTTACTCGCCATTTCATGCGCTTTGAGATGCCGCTTAGCGCAATGCGATATCTGAAATAGGAGCGACGTAAATTGAACAAATGTGATAGAATTTTGCTGACATCTTGAATTAACCATAATATAAAATGATCTAATCGGGTCTCTGTTTGCCCTACCCAAGAAGTTTAGTAGTGCATTTCTCTCGTCATTTCATGCGCTCTGAGATGCCGCTTAGCCCAATACGCTTTCTGAAATAGGAGCGACGTAAATTCAACAAATGTGATAGAATTTCCCTGAAATCTTATATTAAACAAAATATAAAATGATCTAAACGGGACTCTGATTGCCCTATCATAGAAGTTTAGAAGTGCATTTTACTCGCCCTTCCACGCGCTTTAAGATGCCGCCTAGCCCAGTACGCTATCTCAAATAGGAGCCACGTATGTTGAACAGATGTGATAGAATTACGCTGAATTCTTATATTAACCGTAATATAAAATGATCTAATCGGATCTCTGTTCGCCCTACCCTAGAAGATTACTAGTGCATTTCACTCGCCATTTCATGCGCATTGAGATGCCGCTTAGCCCAATACGCTATCTGAAATATCAGCGACGTAAATTGAACAAATGTGAGAGACTTTCGCTGAATTCTTATATTAACCTTAATGTAAAGTGTTCTAATCGGGTCTCTGTTCGCCCTACCCTAGAAGATTAATAGTGCATTTTACTCGCCAATCCACGCGCTTTAAGAGTCCGCCTAGCCCAGTACGCTATCTGAAATAGGAGCGACGTAAATTGAACAAATGTGATAGAATTTGGCTGAATTCTTAAATTAACCATAATATAAAATGATCTAATCGGGTCTCTGTTTGCCCTACCCTAGAAGTTTAATAGTGCATTTTACTCGCCATTTCATGCGCTTTGAGATGCCGCATAGCCCAATACGCTATCTGAAATAGGAGCGACGTAAATTGAACAAATGTGATAGAATTTCCGTGAATCTTTATATTAACCTTAATGTAAAATGATCTAATCGGGTCTCTGTTCGCCCTACCATAGAAGTCTAATGGTGCATTTCACTCGCCATTTCATGCGCTTTGAGATGCCGCATAGCCCAATACGCTATCTGAAATAGGAGCGACGTAAATTGAACAAATGTGATAGAATGTTGCTGAATTCTTAAATTAACCGTAATATAAAATGATCTAATCGGGTCTCTGTTTGCCCTAGCCTAGAAGTTTAAGAGTGCATTTTATTCGCCATTTCATGCGCTTTGAGATGCCGCTTAGCCGAATACGCTATCTGAAATAGGAGCGACGTACGTTGAACAAATGTGATAGAATTACGCTGAATTCTTATATTAACCGTAATATAAAATGAACGAATCGGGTCTCTGTTTGCCTTATCCTAGAAGATTAATAGTGCATTTTACTCGCCATTTCATGCGCATTGAGATGCCGCTTAGCCCAATACGCTATCTGAAATATCAGCGACGTAAATTGAACAAATGTGATAGAATTTTCCTGAATTCTTATATTAACCTTAATGTAAAATGATCTAATCGGGCCTTTGTTCGCCCTACCCTAGAAGTTTAGCAGTGCATTTTACTCGCCATTTCATGCGCTTTGAGATGCCGCATAGCCCAATACGATATCTGAAATAGGACCGACGTAAGTTGAACAAATGTGATAGAATTTCCCTGAAATCTTATATTAATCAAAATATAAAATGATCTAATCGGGTCTCTGATTGCCCTATCATAGAAGTTTAATAGTGCATTTTACTCGCCAATCCACGCGCTTTAAGATTCCGCCTAGCCCAGTACACTATCTGAAATAGGAGCGACGTAAATTGAACAAATGTGATAGAATTTGGCTGAATTCTTAAAATAACCATAATATAAAATGATCTAATCGGGTCTCTGTTTGCCCTACCCTAGAAGTTTAATAGTGCATTTTACTCGCCATTTCATGCGCTTTGAGATGGCGCTTAGCCCAATACGCTATCTGAAGTAGGAGCGACGTAAATTGAACGAATGTGATAGAATTTCGCTGGATTCTTATATTAACCAAAATATAAAATGATCTAATCTGGTCTCTGATGGCCCTATCATAGAAGTTTAATAGGGCATTCTACTCGTCATTTCGTGCGCTTTAAGAGTCCGCCTAGCCCAGTACGCTATCTGAAATAGGAGCGACGTAAATTGAACAAATGTGATAGAATTTGGCTGAATTCTTAAATTAACCATAATATAAAATGATCTAATCGGGTCTCTGTTTGCCCTACCCTAGAAGTTTAATAGTGCATTTTACTCGCCATTTCATGCGCTTTGAGATGCCGCATAGCCCAATACGCTATCTGAAATAGGAGCGACGTAAATTGAACAAATGTGATAGAATTTCCGTGAATCTTTATATTAACCTTAATGTAAAATGATCTAATCGGGTCTCTGTTCGCCCTACCATAGAAGTCTAATGGTGCATTTCACTCGCCATTTCATGCGCTTTGAGATGCCGCATAGCCCAATACGCTATCTGAAATAGGAATGACGTAAATAGAACAATTGTGATAGAATTTCGCTGAATTCCCATATTAACCAAAATATAAAATGATCTAATCGGGTCTCTGATTGCCCTATCATAGAAGTTTAATAGTGCATTTTACTCGCCAATCCACGCGCTTTAAGATTCCGCCTAGCCCAGTACGCTATCTGAAATAGGAGAGACGTAAGTTGAACAAATGTGATAGAATTTGGCTGAATTCTTAAATTAACCATAATATAAAATGATCTAATCGGGTCTCCGTTTGCCCTACCCTAGAAGTTTAACAGCGCATTTTAATCGCCATTTCTTGCGCTTTGAGATGCCATTTAGACCAATACGCTATCTGAAATAGGAGCGACGTATATTGAACAAATGTGATAGAATTTCCCTGAATACTTATATTAACCTTAATGTAAAATGATCTAATCGGGTCTCTGTTCGCCCTACCCTAGAAGTGTAATAGTGCATTTCACTCGCCATTTCATGGGCTTTGAGATGCCGCTTAGCCCACTACGCTATCTGAAATAGGAGCGACGTAAATAGAACAATTGTGATAGAATTTCCCTGAAATCTTATATTAAACAAAATATAAAATGATCTAAACGGGACTCTGATTGCCCTATCATAGAAGTTTAGTAGTGCATTTTACTCGCCATTCCACGCGCTTTAAGATGCCGCCTAGCCCAGTACGCTATCTGAAATAGGAGCGACGTAAGTTGAACAAATGTGATAGAATTACGCTGAATTCTTAAATTAACCATAATATAAAATGATCTTATCAGGTCTCTGTTTGCCCTACCCTAGAAGTTTAATAGTGCATTTTACTCGCCATTTCTTGCGCTTTGAGATGCCGCTTAGCCCAATACGATATCTGAAATATCAGCGACGTAAATTGAACAAATGTGATAGAATTACGCTGAATTCTTATATTAACCGTAATATAAAATGATCTAATCGGGTCTCTGTTTGCCTTATCCTAGAAGTTTAATAGTGCATTTTACTCGCCATTTCATGCGCTTTGAGATGCCGCTTAGCCCAATACGCTATCTGAAATAGGAGCGACGTAAATTGAACAAATGTGATAGAATTTCCCTGAATTCTTATATACACCTTAATGTAAAATGATCTAATCGGGTCTTTGTTCGCCCTACCCTAGAAGTTTAATTGTGCATTTCACTCGCCATTTCATGCGCTTTGAGATGCCGCTTAGCCCAATAAGCTATCTGAAATAGGAGCGACGTAAATTGAACAAATGTGATAGAATTTCGCTGAATTCTTATAATAACCAAAATATAAAGTGATCTAATCGGGTCTCTGATTGCCCTATCATAGAAGTTTAACAGTGCATTTTACTCGCCCTTCCACGCGCTTTAAGATGCCGCCTAGCCCAGTACGCTACCTGAAATAGGAGCGACGTAAGTTGAACAAATGTGATAGAATTACGCTGAATTCTTATATTAACCGTAATATAAAATGACCTAATCGGGTCTCTGTTTGCCTTACCCTTGAAGTTTAATAGTGCATTTTACTCGCCATTTCATGCGCTTTGAGATGCCGCTTAGCCCAACACACAATCTGAAATAGGAGCGACGTAAATTGAACAAATGTGATAGACTTTCCCTGAATTGTTATATACACCTTAATGTAAAATGATCTAATCGGGTCTTTGTTCGCCCTACCCTAGAAGTTTAATAGTGCATTTTACTCGCCATTTCATGCGCTTTGAGATGCCGCTTAGCCCAATACGCTATCTGAAATAGGAGTGACGTAAATTGAACAATTGTGATAGAATTTCGCTGAATTCTTATATTAACCGTAATATAAAATGATCTAATCGGGTCTCTGTTTGCCTTATCCTAGAAGTTTAATAGCGCATTTTACTCGCCATTTCATGCGCTTTGAGATGCCGCTTAGCCCAATACGCTATCTGGAATAGGAGCGACGTAAATTGAACAAATGTGATAGAATTTCGCTGAATTCTTAAATTAACCAAAATATAAAATGATCTAGTCGGGTCTCTGATTGCCCTATCATAGAAGTTTAATAGTGCATTTTGATCGCCATTCCACGCGCTTTAAGATGCCGCCTAACCCAGTACGCTATCTGAAATTGGAGCGACGTAAATTGAACAAATGTGACAGAATTTTGCTGACATCTTGAATTAACTATAATATGAAATGATCTAATCGGGTCTCTGTTTGCCCTACCCTACAAGTTTAGCAGTGCATTTTACTCGCCATTTCATGCGCTTTGAGATGCCGCTTAGCGCAATACGCTATCTGAAATAGGAGCGACGTAAATTGAAAAAATGTGATAGAATTTCCCTGAATTCTTATATTAACCTTAATGTAAAATGATCTAATCGGGCCTCTGTTCTCCCTACCCTAGAAGTTTAATACTGCATTTCACTCGTCATTTCATGCGCTTTGAGTTGCCGGTTAGCCCAATACGATATCTGAAATAGGAGCGATGTAAATTGAACAAATGTGATAGAATTTTGCTGAATTCGTAAATTAACCATAATATAATATGATCTAATCGGGTCTCTGTTTGCCCTACCCTATAAGTTTAATAGTGCATTTTACTCGCCAATCCACGCGCTTTAAGATTCCGCCTAGCCCAGTATGCTATCTGAAATAGGAGCGACGTAAATTGAAAAAATGTGATAGAATTTGGCTGTATTCTTAAATTAACCACAATATAAAATGATCTAATCGGGTCTGTGTTTGCCCTACCCTAGAAGTTTAATAGTGCATTTTACTCGCCATTTCATGCGCATTGATATGCCGCTTAGCCCAATACGCTATCTGAAATATCAGCGACGTAAATTGAACAAATGTGATAGAATTTCCGTGAATCTTTATATTAACCTTAATGTAAAATGATCTAATCGGGTCTCTGTTCGCCCTACCATAGAAGTCTAATGGTGCATTTCATTCGCCATTTCATGCGCTTTGAGATGCCGCATAGCCCAATACGCTATCTGAAATAGGAGCGACGTAAATTGAACAAATGTGATAGAATGTTGCTGAATTCTTAAATTAACCGTAATATAAAATGATCTAATCGGGTCTCTGTTTGCCCTAGCCTAGAAGTTTAAGAGTGCATTTTATTCGCCATTTCATGCGCTTTGAGATGCCGCTTAGCCGAATACGCTATCTGAAATAGGAGCGACGTACGTTGAACAAATGTGATAGAATTACGCTGAATTCTTATATTAACCGTAATATAAAATGAACGAATCGGGTCTCTGTTTGCCTTATCCTAGAAGATTAATAGTGCATTTTACTCGCCATTTCATGCGCATTGAGATGCCGCTTAGCCCAATACGCTATCTGAAATATCAGCGACGTAAATTGAACAAATGTGATAGAATTTTCCTGAATTCTTATATTAACCTTAATGTAAAATGATCTAATCGGGCCTTTGTTCGCCCTACCCTAGAAGTTTAGCAGTGCATTTTACTCGCCATTTCATGCGCTTTGAGATGCCGCATAGCCCAATACGATATCTGAAATAGGAGCGACGTAAGTTGAACAAATGTGATAGAATTTCCCTGAAATCTTATATTAATCAAAATATAAAATGATCTAATCGGGTCTCTGATTGCCCTATCATAGAAGTTTAATAGTGCATTTTACTCGCCAATCCACGCGCTTTAAGATTCCGCCTAGCCCAGTACACTATCTGAAATAGGAGCGACGTAAATTGAACAAATGTGATAGAATTTGGCTGAATTCTTAAATTAACCATAATATAAAATGATCTAATCGGGTCTCTGTTTGCCCTACCCTAGAAGTTTAATAGTGCATTTTACTCGCCATTTCATGCGCTTTGAGATGGCGCTTAGCCCAATACGCTATCTGAAGTAGGAGCGACGTAAATTGAACGAATGTGATAGAATTTCGCTGGATTCTTATATTAACCAAAATATAAAATGATCTAATCTGGTCTCTGATGGCCCTATCATAGAAGTTTAATAGGGCATTCTACTCGTCATTTCGTGCGCTTTAAGATGCCGCCTAGCCCAGTACGCTATCTGAAATAGGAGCGACGTAAGTTGAACAAATGTGATAGAATTACGCTGAATTCTTATATTAACCGTAATATAAAATGATCTAATCGGGTCTCTGCTAGCCCTATCATAGAAGTTTAATAGTGCATGTTACCCGCCATTCCACGCGCTTTAAGATGCCGCCTAGCCTAGTACGCTATCTGAAATAGGAGCGACGTACGTTGAACAAATGTGATAGAATTACGCTGAATTCTTATATTAACCGTAATATAAAATGATCTAATCGGGTCTCTGCTAGCCCTATCATAGAAGTTTAATAGTGCATGTTACCCGCCATTCCACGCGCTTTAAGATGCCGCCTAGCCTAGTACGCTATCTGAAATAGGAGCGACGTACGTTGAACAAATGTGATAGAATTACGCTGAATTCTTATATTAACCGTAATATAAAATGAACGAATCGGGTCTCTGTTTGCCTTATCCTAGAAGATTAATAGTGCATTTTACTCGCCATTTCATGCGCATTGATATGCCGCTTAGCCCAATACGCTATCTGAAATATCAGCGACGTAAATTGAAGAAATGTGATAGAATTTCCCTGAATTCTTATATTAACCTTAATGTAAAATGATCTAATCGGGCCTTTGTTCGCCCTACCCTGGAAGTTTAGCAGTGCATTTTACTCGCCATTTCATGCGCTTTGAGATGCCGCTTAGCGCAATGCGATATCTGAAATAGGAGCGACGTAAATTGAACAAATGTGATAGAATTTTGCTGACATCTTGAATTAACCATAATATAAAATGATCTAATCGGGTCTCTGTTTGCCCTACCCAAGAAGTTTAGTAGTGCATTTCTCTCGTCATTTCATGCGCTCTGAGATGCCGCTTAGCCCAATACGCTTTCTGAAATAGGAGCGACGTAAATTCAACAAATGTGATAGAATTTCCCTGAAATCTTATATTAAACAAAATATAAAATGATCTAAACGGGACTCTGATTGCCCTATCATAGAAGTTTAGAAGTGCATTTTACTCGCCCTTCCACGCGCTTTAAGATGCCGCCTAGCCCAGTACGCTATCTCAAATAGGAGCCACGTATGTTGAACAGATGTGATAGAATTACGCTGAATTCTTATATTAACCGTAATATAAAATGATCTAATCGGATCTCTGTTCGCCCTACCCCAGAAGATTACTAGTGCATTTCACTCGCCATTTCATGCGCATTGAGATGCCGCTTAGCCCAATACGCTATCTGAAATATCAGCGACGTAAATTGAACAAATGTGAGAGACTTTCGCTGAATTCTTATATTAACCATAATGTAAAGTGTTCTAATCGGGTCTCTGTTCGCCGTACCCTAGAAGATTAATAGTGCATTTTACTCGCCAATCCACGCGCTTTAAGAGTCCGCCTAGCCCAGTACGCTATCTGAAATAGGAGCGACGTAAATTGAACAAATGTGATAGAATTTGGCTGAATTCTTAAATTAACCATAATATAAAATGATCTAATCGGGTCTCTGTTTGCCCTACCCTAGAAGTTTAATAGTGCATTTTACTCGCCATTTCATGCGCTTTGAGATGCCGCATAGCCCAATACGCTATCTGAAATAGGAGCGACGTAAATTGAACAAATGTGATAGAATTTCCGTGAATCTTTATATTAACCTTAATGTAAAATGACCTAATCGGGTCTCTGTTCGCCCTACCATAGAAGTCTAATGGTGCATTTCACTCGCCATTTCATGCGCTTTGAGATGCCGCATAGCACAATACGCTATCTGAAATAGGAGCGACGTAAATTGAACAAATGTGATAGAATGTTGCTGAATTCTTAAATTAACCGTAATATAAAATGATCTAATCGGGTCTCTGTTTGCCCTAGCCTAGAAGTTTAAGAGTGCATTTTATTCGCCTTTTCATGCGCTTTGAGATGCCGCTTAGCCGAATACGCTATCTGAAATAGGAGCGACGTACATTGAACAAATGTGATAGAATTACGCTGAATTCTTATATTAACCGTAATATAAAATGAACGAATCGGGTCACTGTTTGCCTTATCCTAGAAGATTAATAGTGCATTTTACTCGCCATTTCATGCGCATTGAGATGCCGCTTAGCCCAATACGCTATCTGAAATATCAGCGACGTAAATTGAACAAATGTGATAGAATTTCCCTGAATTCTTATATTAACCTTAATGTAAAATGATCTAATCGGGCCTTTGTTCGCCCTACCCTAGAAGTTTAGCAGTGCATTTTACTCGCCATTTCATGCGCTTTGAGATGCCGCTTAGCCCAATACGATATCTGAAATAGGAGCGACGTAAATTGAACGAATGTGATAGAATTTCGCTGGATTCTTATATTAACCAAAATATAGAATGATCTAATCGTGTCTCCGATAGCCCTATCATAGAAGTTTAATAGTGCATTTTACTCGCCATTCCACGCGCTTTAAGATGCCGCCTAGCCCAGTACGCTATCTGAAATAGGAGCGACGTAAGTTGAACAAATGTGATAGAATTACGCTGAATTCTTATATTAACCGTAATATAAAATGATCTAATCGGGTCTCTGTTTGCCTTATCCTAGAAGTTTAATAGCGCATTTTACTCGCCATTTCATGCGCTTTGAGATGCCGCTTAGCCCAATACGCTATCTGGAATAGGAGCGACGTAAATTGAACAAATGTGATAGAATTTCGCTGAATTCTTAAATTAACCATAATATAAAATGATCTAATCGGGTCTCTGCTTGCCCTACCCTAGAAGTTTAATAGGGCATTTCACTCGTCATTTCATGCGCTTTGAGATGCCGCTTAGCCCAATAAGCTATCTGAAATAGGAGCGACGTAAGTTGAACAAATGTGATAGAATTTCCCTGAAATCTTATATTAATCAAAATATAAAATGATCTAATCGGGTCTCTGATTGCCCTATCATAGAAGTTTAATAGTGCATTTTACTCGCCAATCCACGCGCTTTAAGATTCCGCCTAGCCCAGTACACTATCTGAAATAGGAGCGACGTAAATTGAACAAATGTTATAGAATTTGGCTGAATTCTTAAATTAACCATAATATAAAATGATCTAATCGGGTCTCTGTTTGCCCTACCCTAGAAGTTTAATAGTGCATTTTACTCGCCATTTCATGCGCTTTGAGATGGCGCTTAGCCCAATACGCTATCTGAAGTAGGAGCGACGTAAATTGAACGAATGTGATAGAATTTCGCTGGATTCTTATATTAACCAAAATATAAAATGATCTAATCTGGTCTCTGATGGCCCTATCATAGAAGTTTAATAGGGCATTCTACTCGTCATTTCGTGCGCTTTAAGATGCCGCCTAGCCCAGTACGCTATCTGAAATAGGAGCGACGTAAGTTGAACAAATGTGATAGAATTACGCTGAATTCTTATATTAACCGTAATATAAAATGATCTAATCGGGTCTCTGCTAGCCCTATCATAGAAGTTTAATAGTGCATGTTACCCGCCATTCCACGCGCTTTAAGATGCCGCCTAGCCTAGTACGCTATCTGAAATAGGAGCGACGTACGTTGAACAAATGTGATAGAATTACGCTGAATTCTTATATTAACCGTAATATAAAATGATGGAATCGGGTCACTGTTTGCCTTATCCTAGAAGTTTAATAGTGCATTTTACTCGCCATTTCATGCGCATTGAGATGCCGCTTAGCCCAATACGCTATCTGAAATATCAGCGACGTAAATTGAACAAATGTGAGAGACTTTCGCTGAATTCTTATGTTAACCTTAATGTAAAGTGTTCTAATCGGGTCTCTGTTCGCCCTACCCTAGAAGATTAATAGTGCATTTTACTCGCCAATCCACGCGCTTTAAGAGTCCGCCTAGCCCAGTACGCTATCTGAAATAGGAGCGACGTAAATTGAACAAATGTGATAGAATTTGGCTGAATTCTTAAATTAACCATAATATAAAATGATCTAATCGGGTCTCTGTTTGCCCTACCCTAGAAGTTTAATAGTGCATTTTACTCGCCATTTCATGCGCTTTGAGATGCCGCACAGCCCAATACGCTATCTGAAATAGGAGCGACGTAAATTGAACAAATGTGATAGAATTTCCGTGAATCTTTATATTAACCTTAATGTAAAATGATCTAATCGGGTCTCTGTTCGCCCTACCATAGAAGTCTAATGGTGCATTTCACTCGCCATTCCATGCGCTTTGAGATGCCGCATAGCCCAATACGCTATCTGAAATAGGAGCGACGTAAATTGAACAAATGTGATAGAATGTTGCTGAATTCTTAAATTAACCGTAATATAAAATGATCTAATCGGGTCTCTGTTTGCCCTAGCCTAGAAGTTTAAGAGTGCATTTTATTCGCCATTTCATGCGCTTTGAGATGCCGCTTAGCCGAATACGCTATCTGAAATAGGAGCGACGTAAGTTGAACAAATGTGACAGAATTACGCTGCATTCTTATATTCACCTTAATGTAAAATGATCTCTTCGGGTCTCTGTTCACCCTACCCTAGATGTATAATAGTGCATTTCACTCGTCATTTCATGCGCTTTGAGATGCCGCTTAGCCCAATACGATATCTGAAATAGGAGCGACGTAAATTGAACAAATGTGATAGAATTTCCCTGAATTCTTATATTAACCAAAATATAAAATAATCTAATCGGGTCTCTGATTGCCCTATCATAGAAGTTTAATAGTGCATTTTACTCGCCATTTCACGCGCTCTAAGATGCCGCCTAGCCCAGTACGCTATCTGAAATAGGAGCGTCGTAAATTGAACAAATGCGATAGAATTACGCTGAATTCTTAAATTAACCGTAATATAAAATGAACTAATCGGGTCTCTGTTTGCACTACCCTAGAAGTTTAATAGTGCATTTTATTCGCCATTTCATGCGCTTTGAGATGCCGGTTAGCCCAATACGCTATCTGAAATATGAGCGACGTAAATTGAACAAATGTGATAGAATTTCCCTGAAATCTTATATTAAACAAAATATAAAATGATCTAATCTGGTCTGTGAATGCCCTATCATAGAAGCTTAATAGTGCATTTTACTCGCCATTTCCACGCGGATTAAGATGCCGGCCAGCCCAGTACGCTATCTGAAATAGGAGCGACGTAATTTGAAGAAATGTGATAGAATTACGCTGAATTCTTATATTAACCGTAATATAAAATGAAGTAATCGGGTCTCCGTTTGCCTTATCCTAGAAGTTTAATAGCGCATTTTACGCGCCATTTCATGCGCTTTGAGATGCCGCTTAGCCCAATACGCTATCCGAAACAGGTGCGACGAAAATTGAACAAATGTGATAGAATTTCGCTGAATTCTTAAATTAACTATAATATAAAATGATCTAATCGGGTCACTGATTGCGCTATCATAGAAGTTTAATAGTGCATTTTACTCGCCATTTCATGCGCTTTGAGATGCCGCTTAGCCCAATACGCTATCTGAAATATCAGCGACACGAATTGAACAAATGTGATAGAATTTCCCTGAAATCTTGTATTAAACAAAATATAAAATGATCTAATCGCGTCTCTGATTGCCCTATCATACAAGTTTAATAGTGCATTTTACTCGCCACTCCACGCGCTTTAGGATGCCGCCTAGCCCAGTACGCTATCCGAAATAGGAGCGACGTAAATTGAACAAATGTGATAGAATTTTGCTGAATTCTTAAATTAACCATAATATAAAATTATCTAATCGGGTCTCTGTTTGCCCTACCCTAGAAGTTTAATAGTGCATTTTACTCGCCATTTCATGCGCTTTGAGATGCCGCGTAACCCAATACGCTATTTGAAATAGGAGCAACGAAAGTTGAACAAATGTGATAGAATTTCGCTGAATTATTTTATTAACCAGAATGTAAAATGATCTTATCGGGTCTCTGTTCGCCCTAGCCTAGAAGTTTAATAGTGCATTTTATTCGCCATTTCATGCGCTTTGTGATGCCGCGTAGCCCAATACGCTATCTGAAATAGGAGCGACGTAAATTGAACAAATGTGATAGAATTTACCTGAATTCTTATATTACCCTTAATGTAAAATGATCTAATCGGGTCTCTGAATGCCCTACCCTAGAAGTTTAATAGTCCATTTCACTCGTCATTTCATGCGCTTTCAGTTGCCGCTTAGCCCAATATGCTATCTGAAATATGAGCGACGTAAATTGAACAAATGTGATAGAATTTCGCTGAATTCTTATATTAACCATAATATAAAATGATCTAATCGGGTATCTGTTTGCATTATCCTAGAAGTTTAATAGTGCATTATACTCGCCATTTCATGCGCTTCGAGATGCCGCTTAACCCAACACGCTATCTGCAATAGGAGCGACGTTAATTGAACAAACGTGATAGAATTTTGCTGAATTCTTAAAATAACCAAAATATAAAATAATCTAATCGGGTCTCTGATTGCCCTATCATAGAAGTTTAATAGTGCATTTTACTCGCCATTTCACGCGCTCTAAGATGCCGCTTAGCCCAGTACGCTATCTGAAATAGGAGCGACGTAAATTGAACAAATGTGATAGAATTTTGCTGAATTCTTAAATTAACCATAATATAAAATGATCTAATCGGGTCTCTGTTTGCACTACCCTAGAAGTTTAATAGTGCATTCTACTCGCCATTTCATGCGCTTTGAGATGCCGCTTAGCCCAATACGCTATCTGCAATATGAGCGACGTAAATTGAACAAATGTGATAGAATTTCCCTGAAATCTTATATTAAACAAAATATAAAATGATCTAATCGGGTCTGTGAATGCCCTATCATAGAAGCGTAATAGTGCATTTTACTCGCCATTCCACGCGGATTAAGATGCCGGCCAGACCAGTACGCTATCTGAAATAGGAGCGACGTAATTTGAAGAAATATGATAGAATTACGCTGAATTCTTATATTAACCGTAATATAAAATGAACTAATCGGGTCTCCGTTTGCCTTATCCTAGAAGTTTAATAGCGCATTTTACGCATCATTTCATGCGCTTTGAGAGGCATCTTAGCCCAATACGCTATCTGAAATAGGAGCGACGTAAATTGAACAAATGTGATAGAATTACGCTGAATTCTTATATTAACCGTAATATAAAATGAACTAATCGGGTCTCCGTTTGCCTTATCCTAGAAGTTTAAAAGCGCATTTTACGCGCCATTTCATGCGCTTTGAGGTGCCGCTTAACCCAATACGCTATCTGCAATAGGAGCGACGTAAATTGAACAAATGTGATAGAATATCGCTGAATTCTTAAATTAACTATAATATAAAATGATCTAATCGGGTCACTGATTGCCCTACCCTAGAAGTTTAATAGTGCATTTTACTCGCCATTTCATGCGCTTTGCGATGCCGCTTAGCCCAATACGCTATCGGAAATATGAGCGACGTAAATTGAACAAGTGTGATAGAATTTCGCTGAATTCTTATATTAACAAAAATATAAAATGTTCTAATTGGGTCTCTGTTTGCCTTATCCTAGAAGTTTCGTATTGCATTTTACTCGCCATTTCATGCGGTTTGAGATGCCGCTTAGCCCAATACGCTATCTGAAATATCAGCGACACGAATTGAACAAATGTGATAGAATTTCCCTGAAATCTTGTATTAAACAAAATATAAAATGATATAATCGCGTCTCTGATTGCCCTATCATACAACTTTAATAGTGCATTTTACTTGCCACTCCACGCGCTTTAGGATGCCGCCTAGCCCAGTACGCTATCCGAAATAGGAGCGACGTAAATTGAACAAATGTGATAGAATTTTTCTGAATTCTTAAATTAACCATAATATAAAATGTTCTAATCGGGTCTCTGTCTGCCCTACCCTAGAAGTTTAATAGTGCATTTTACTCGCCATTTCATGCGCTTTGAGATGCCGCTTAACCCAATACGCTAACTGAAATATGAGCAACGAAAGTTGAACAAATGTGATAGAATTTCGCTGAATTATTTTATTAACCAGAATGTAAATGATCTAATCGGGTCTCTGTTCGCCCTAGCCTAGAAGTTTAATAGTGCATTTTATTCGCCATTTCATGCGCTTTGAGATGCCGCGTAGCCCAGTACGCTACCTGAAATAGGAGCGACGTAAATTGAACAATGTGATAGAATTTCCCTGAATTCTTATATTAACCTTAATGTAAAATGATCTAATCGGGTCTCTGTTCGCCCTACCCTAGAAGTTTAATAGTGCATTTCACTCGTCATTTCATGCGCTTTCAGTTGCCGCTTAGCCCAATACGCTATCTGAATAGGAGCGACGTAAATTGAACAAATGTGATAGAATTTCCCTGAAATCTTATATTAAACAAAATATAAAATGATCTAATCGGGTCTCTGATTGCCCTATCATAGAAGTTTAGTAGTGCATTTTACTCGCTATTCCACGCGCTTTAAGATGCCGCCTAGCCCAGTACGCTATCTGAAATAGGAGCGACGTAACTTGAACGAATGTGATAGAATTACGCTGCATTCTTATATTAACCGTAATATAAAATGATCTAATCGGGTATCTGTTTGCCTTATCCTAGAAGTTTAATAGTGCATTATACTCGCCATTTCATGCGCTTCGAGATGCCGCTTAGCTCAATACGCTATCTGAAATACGAGCGACGAAAGTTGAACAAATGTGATAGAATTTCGCTGAATTATTTTATTAACCAGAATGTAAAATGATCTAATCTGGTCTCTGTTCGCCCTACCATAGAAGTCTTATAGTGCATTTCACTCGCCATTTCATGCACTTTGAGATGCCGCTTAGCCCAATACGCTATCTGAAATAGGAGCGACCTAAATTGAACGAATATGATAGAATTTTGCTGAATTCTTAAATTAACCATAATATAAAATGATCTAATCGGGTCTCTGCTTGCCCTACCCTAGAAGTTTAATAGTGCATTTCACTCGTCATTTCATGCGCTTTCAGTTGCCGCTTAGCCCAATACGCTATCTGAAATAGGAGCGACGTAAAATTGAACAAATGTGATAGAATTTCCCTGAAATCTTATATTAAACAAAATATAAAATGATCTAATCGGGTCTCTGATTGCCCTATCATAGAAGTTTAGTAGTGCATTTTACTCGCCATTCCATGCGCTTTGAGATGCCGCCTAGCCCAGTACGCTATCTGAAATAGGAGCGTCGTAACTTGAACATATGTGATAGAATTACGCTGAATTCTTATATTAACCGTAATATAAAATGATCTAATCGGGTCTCTGTTTGCCTTATCCTAGAAGTTTAATAGCGCATTTTACTCGCCATTTCATGCGCTTTGAGATGCCGCTTAGCCCAATACGCTATCTGGAATGGGAGCGACGTAAATTGAACAAATGTGATAGAATTTTCGTGAATCTTATATTAACCTTAATGTAAAATGATCCAATCGGGTCTCTGTTCGCCCTACCATAGAAGTCTAATAGTGCATTTCACTCGCCATTTCATGCCCCTTGAGATGCCGCTTAGCCCAATACGCTATCTGAAATAGGAGCGACGTAAGTTGAACAAATGTGATAGAATTACGCTGAATTCTTTTATTAACCATAATGTAAAATGATCTGCTCGGGTCTCTGTTCGCCCTAGCCTAGAAGTTTAATAGTGCATTTTATTCGCCATTTCATGCGCTTTGAGATGCCGCTTAGCCAAATACGCTATCTGAAATTGGAGCGACGTAAATGGAACAAATGTGATAGAATTTCGCTGAATTCTTAAATTAACCATAATATAAAATGATCTAATCGGGTCTCTGTTTGCCCTACCCTAGAAGTTTAATAGTGCATTTTACTCGCCATTCCACGCGCTTTAAGATGCCGCCTAGCCCAATACGCTATCTGAAATAGGAGCAACGTAAATTGAACAAATGTGATAGAATTTCCCTGAATTCTTATATTAACCTTAATGTAAAATGATCTAATCTGGTCTCTGTTCGCCCTACCATAGAAGTCTTATAGTGCATTTCTCTCGCCATTTCATGTGCTTTGAGATGCCGCTTAGCCCAATACGCTATCTGAAATACGAGCGACCTAAATTGAACGAATGTGATAGAATTTCGCTCAATTCTTAAATTAACCATAATATAAAATGATCTAATCGGGTCTCTGTTTGCTCTACCCTAGGAGTTTCATAGTGCATTTTACTCGCCATTTCATGCGCTTTGAGATGCCGCTTAGCCCAATACGCTGTCTGAAATATCAGCGACAGGAATTGAACAAATGTGATAGAATTGCCCTGAAATCTTGTATTAAACAAAATATAAAATGATCTATTCGCGTCTCTGATTGCCCTATCATACAACTTTAATAGTGCATTTTACTCGCCACTCCACGCGCTTAGGATGCCGCCTAGCCCAGTACGCTATCCGAAATAGGAGCGACGTAAATTGAACAAATGTGATAGAATTTTGCTGAATTCTTAAATTAACCATAATATAAAATGATCTAATCGGGTCTCTGTTTGCCCTACCCTAGAAGTTTAATAGTGCATTTTACTCGCCATTTCATGCGCTTTGAGATGCCGGGTTAGCCCAATACGCTAACTGAAATAGGAGCGACGTAAATAGAACAAATGTGATAGGATTTCCCTGAAATCTTATATTAAGCAAAATATAAAATGATCTAATCGGGTCTCTGAATGCCCTATCATAGAAGTTTAACAGTGCATTTTACTCGCCATTCCACGCGCTTTAAGATGCCGCCTAGCCCAGTACGCTATCCGAAATAGGAGCGACGTAAATTGAACAAATGTGATAGAATTTTGCTGAATTCTTAAATTAACCATAATATAAAATGATCTAATCGGGTCTCTGTTTGCCCTACCCTAGAAGTTTAATAGTGCATTTTACTCGCCATTTCATGCGCTTTGAGATGCCGCTTAACCCAATACGCTATCTGAAATAGGAGCAACGAAAGTTGAACAAATGTGATAGAATTCGCTGAATTATTTTATTAACCAGAATGTAAAATGATCTAATCGGTTCTCTGTTCGCCCTAGCCTAGAAGTTTAATAGTGCATTTTATTCGCCATTTCATGCGCTTTGTGATGCCGCGTAACCCAATACGCTATCTGAAATAGGAGCGACGTAAATTGAACAAATGTGATAGAATTTCCCTGTATTCTTATATTAACCTTAATGTAAAATGATCTAATCGGGTCTCTGTTCGCCCTACCCTAGAAGTTTAATAGTCCATTTTATTCGCCATTTCATGCGCTTTGAGATGCCGGTTAGCCCAATACGCTAACTGAAATAGGAGCGACGTAAATAGAACAAATGTAATAGGATTTCCCTGAAATCTTATATTAAACAAAATATAAAATGATCTAATCGGGTCTCTGAATGCCCTATCATAGAAGTTTAACAGTGCATTTTACTCGCCATTCCACGCGCTTTAAGATGCCGCCTAGCCCAGTACGCTATCTGAAATAGGAGCGACGTAAATTCAACAAATGTGATAGAATCTTGCTGAGTTCTTAAATTAACCATAATATAAAATGATCTAATCGGGTCTCTGTTTGCCCTACCCTAGGAGTTTAATAGTGCATTTTACACGCCATTTCATGCGCTTTGAGATGCCGCTTAACCCAATACGCTATCAGAAATAGCAGCAACGAAAGTTGAACAAATGTGATAGAATTTCGCTGAATTATTTTATTAAGCAGAATGTAAAATGATCTAATCGGGTCTCTGTTCGCTCTAGCCTAGAAGTTAAATAGTGCATTTTATTCGCCATTTCATGCGCTTTGTGATGCCGCGTAGCCCAATACGCTATCTGAAATAGGAGCGACGTAAATTGAACAAATGTGATAGAATTTCCCTGAATTCTTATATTAACCTTAATGTAAAATGATCTAATCGGGTCTCTGTTCGCCCTACCCTAGAAGTTTAATAGTGCATTTCACTCGTCATTTCATGCGCTTTCAGTTGCCGCTTAGCCCAATACGCTATCTGAAATAGGAGCGACGTAAATTGAACAAATGTGATAGAATTTCCCTGAATTCTTATATTAACCTTAATGTAAAATGATCTAATCGGGTCTCTGTTCGCCCTACCCTAGAAGTTTAATAGTGCATTTCACTCGTCATTTCATGCGCTTTGAGATGCCGCTTAGCCCAATAAGCTATCTGGAATAGGAGCGACGTAAATTGAACAAATGTGATAGAATTTCCCTGAATTCTTATATTAACCTTAATGTGAAATGATCTAATCGGGTCTCTGTACGCCCTACCATAGAAATCTAATAGTGCATTTTACTCGCCATTTCATGCGCTTTGAGATGCCGCTTAGCCCAATACGCTAACTGAAATAGGAGCGACGTAAGTTGAACAAATGTGATAGAATTTCGCTGAATTCTTTTATTAACCATAATGTAAAATGATCTGATCGGGTCTCTGTTCGCCCTAGCCTAGAAGTTTAAGAGTGTATTTTATTCGACATTTCATGCGCTTTGAGATGCCGCTTAGCCGAATACGCTATCTGAAATAGGAGCGACGTAAATTGAACAAATGCGATAGAATTTCCCTGAAATCTTATATTAAACAAAATATAAAATGATCTAATCGGGTCTCTGATTGCCCTATCATAGAAGTTTAATAGTGCATTTTACTCGCCATTCCACGCGCTTTATGATGCCGCCTAGCCGAGTACGGTATCTGAAATAGGAGCTACGTAAGTTGAACAAATGTGATAGAATTACGCTGAATTCTTATATTGACCGTAATATAAAATGATGTAATCGGGCCTCTGTTTGCCCTATCATAGAAGTTTGATAGTGCATTTTACTCGCCATTTCATGTGCTTTAAGCTGCCGCATAGGCCAATACGCTATCTGGAATAGGAGCGACGTAAATTGAACAAATGTGATAGAATTTCCCTGAATTCCTATATTAACCTTAATGTAAAATGATGTAATCGTGTCTCTGTTCGCCCTACCATAGAAGTCTAATAGTGCATTCCACTCGCCATTTCATGCGCTTTGAGATGCCGCTTAGCACAATACGCTATTTGAAATAGGGGCGACGTAAATTGAACAAATGTGATAGAATTACGCTGAATTCTTATATTAACCGTAATATAAAATGATCTAATCGGGTCTCTGTTTGCCTTATCCTAGAAGTTTAATAGTGCATTTTACTCGCCATTTGATGCGCTTTGAGATGCCGCTTAGCCCAATGCGCTATCTGAAATAGGAGCGACGTAAATTGAACAAATGTGACAGAATTTCGCTGAATTCTTAAATTAACCATAATATAAAATGATCTAATCGGGTCTCTGTTCGCCCTACCATAGAAGTCTAATAGTGCATTTCACTCGCCATTCCACGCGCTTTAAGATGCGGCCGAACCCAGTACGCTATCTGAAATAGGAGCGACGTAAATTGAACAAATGTGATAGAATTTTGCTGAATTCATACATTAACCATAATATAAAATGATCTAATCGGGTCTCTGTTCGCCCTACCATAGAAGTCTAATAGTGCATTTTACTCGCCATTTCATGCTCTTTGAGATGCCGCCTAGCCCAATACGCTATCTGAAATAGGAGCGACGTAAATTGAACAAATGTGATAGAATTTCACTGAATTCTTATATTAATCAAAATATAAAATGATCTAATCTGGTCTCTGATTGCCCTATCATAGAAGTTTAATAGTGCATTTTACTCGCCATTCCACGCGCTTCATGATGCCGCCTAGCCGAGTACGGTATCTGAAATAGGAGCTACGTAAGTTGAACAAATGTGATAGAATTACGCTGAATTCTTATATTGACCGTAATATAAAATGATGTAATCGGGCCTCTGTTTGCCCAATCATAGAAGTTTGATAGTGCATTTTACTCGCCATTTCATGTGCTTTAAGCTGCCGCATAGCCCAATACGCTATCTGGAATAGGAGCGACGTAAATTGCACAAATGTGATAGAATTTCCCTGAATTCTTATATTAACCTTAATGTAAAATGATGTAATCGTGTCTCTGTTCGCCCTACCATAGAAGTCTAATAGTGCATTTCACTCGCCATTTCATGCGCTTTGAGATGCCGCTTAGCACAATACGCTATTTGAAATAGGGGCGACGTAAATTGAACAAATGTGATAGAATTACGCTGAATTCTTATATTAACCGTAATATAAAATAATCTAATCGGGTCTCTGTTTGCCTTATCCTAGAAGTTTAATAGTGCATTTCATTCGCCATCTCATGCGCTTTGAGATGCCGCTTAGCCGAATACGCTATCTGAATTAGGAGCGACGTAAATTGAACAAATGTGATCGAAATTCCCTGAAATCTGATATTATACAAAATATAAAATGATCTAATCGGGTCTCTGATTGCCCTATCATAGAAGTTGAGTAGTGAATTTTACTCGCCATTCCACGCGCTTTAAGATTCCGCCTAGCCCAGTACGCTATCTGAAATAGTAGCGACGTAAATTGAACAAATGTGATAGAATTTTGCTGAATTCTTAAATTAACCATAATATGAGATGATGTAATCGGGTCTCTGCTTGCCCTACCCTAGAAGTTTAATAGTGCATTTTACTCGCCATTTCATGCGCTTTGAGATGCCGCCTAGCCCAATACGCTATCTGAAATAGGAGCGACGTAAATTGAACAAATGTGATAGAATTTTGCTGAATTCTTAAATTAACCATAACATAAAATGATCTAATCGGGTCTCTGTTTGACCTACCCTAGAAGTTTAATAGGGCATTTTACTCGCCATTTCATGTGCTTTGAGATGCCGCATAGCCCAATACGCTATCTGGAATAGGAGCGACGTAAATTGATCAAATGTGATAGAATTTCCCTGAATTCTTTTATTAACCTTAATGTAAAATGATCTAATCGGGTCTCTGTTCGCCCTACCATAGAAGTCTAATAGTGCATTTCACTCGCCATTTCATGCGCTTTGAGATGCCGCTTAGCCCAATACGCTATCTGAAATAGGAGCGACCTAAATTGAACAAATGTGATAGAATTTTGCTGAATTCTTAAATTAACCATAATATGAGATGATGTAATCGGGTCTCTGCTTGCCCTACCCTAGAAGTTTAATAGTGCATTTTACTCGCCATTTCATGCGCTTTGAGATGCAGCTTAGCCCAATACACTATCTGAAATAGGAGCGACGTAAATTGAACAAATGTGATAGAATTTTGCTGAATTCTTAAATTAACCATAGTATAAAATGATCTAATCGGGTCTCTGTTTGCCCTACCCTAGAAGTTTAATAGTGCATTTTGCTCGCCATTTCATGCGCTTTGAGATGCCGCTTAGCCCAATACGCTATCTGAAATAGGAGCGACGTAAATTGAACAAATGTGATAGAATCTCGCTGAATTCTTAAATTAACTATAATATAAAATGATCTAATCGGGTCACTGATTGCCCTATCATAGAAGTTTAATAGTGCATTTTACTCGCCATTCCACGCGCTTTAAGTTGCCGCCTAGCCCAGTACGCTATCTGAAATAGGAGCGACGTAAATTGAACAAATGTGATAGAATTTTGCTGAATTCTTAAATTAACCTCAATGTAAAATGATCTAATCAGGTCTCTCTTCGCCCTACCATAGAAGTCTTATAGTGCATTTCACTCGCCATTTCATGCGCTTTGAGATGCCGCTTAGCCCAATACGCTATCTGAAATAGGAGCGACGTAAATTGAACAAATGTGATAGAATTTCCCTGAAATCTTATATTAAACAAAATATAAAATGATCTAATCGGGTCTCTGATTGCCCTATCATAGATGTTTAGTAGTGCATTCTACTCGCCATTCCACGCGCTTTAATATGCCGCCTAGCCCAGTACGCTATCTGAAATAGGAGCGACGTAAATTGAACAAATGTGATAAAATTTTGCTGACATCTTAAATTAACCATAATATAAAATGATTTAATCGGGTCTCTGTTTGCCCTACCCTAGAAGTTTAATAGTGCATTTTACTCGCCATTTCATGCGCCTTCAGATGCCGGTTAGCCCAATACGGTATCTGAAATAGGAGCGACGTAAATTGAACAAATGTGATAGAATTTCGCTGAATTCTTAAATTAACCATAATATGAAATGATCTAATCGGGTCTCTGTTTGCCCTACCCTAGAAGTTTAATAGTGCATTTCACTCGCCATTTCATGCGCTTTGAGATGCCGCTTAGCCCAATACGCTATCTGAAATAGGAGCGACGTAAATTGAACAAATGTGATAGAATTTTGCTGAATTCTTAAATTAACCATAATATTAGATGATGTAATCGGGTCTCTGCTTGCCCTACCCTAGAAGTTTAATAGTGCATTTTACTCGCCATTTCATGCGCTTTGAGATGCCGCTTAGCCCAATACGCTATCTGAAATAGGAGCGACGTAAATTGAACAAATCTGATAGAATTTTGCAGAAATCTTAAATTAACCATAATATAAAATGATCTAATCGGGTATCTGTTTGCCCTACCCTAGAAGCTTAATATTGCATTTTACTCGCCATTTCATGCGCTTTGAGCTGCCGCTTAGCCCAATACGCTATCTGAAATAGGAGCGACGTAAATTGAACAAATGTGATAGAATTTTGCTGAATTCTTAAATTAACCATAATATGAGATGATGTAATCGGGTCTCTGCTTGCCCTACCCTAGAAGTTTAATAGTGCATTTTACTCGCCATTTCATGCGCTTTGAGATGCCGCTTAGCCCAATACGCTATCTGAAATAGGAGCGACGTAAATTGAACAAATGTGATAGAATTTTGCTGAATTCTTAAATTATCCATAATATAAAATGATCTAATCGGGTCTCTGATTGCCCTATCATAGAAGTTTAGTAGTGCACTTTACTCGCCATTCCACGCGCTTTAAGATGCCGCCTAGCCCAGTACGCTATCTGAAATAGGAGCGACGTAAGTTGAACAAATGTGATAGAATTTCGCTGAATTCTTAAATTAACCACAATATAAAGTGATCTAATCGGGTCTCTGTACGACCTACCATAGAAATCTAATAGTGCATTTTACTCGCCATTTCATGCGCTTTGCGATGCCGCTTAGCCCAATACGCTATCTGAAATAGGAGCGACGTAAGTTGAGCAAATGTGATAGAATTTCGCTGAATTCTTTTATTAACCATAATGTAAAATGATCTGATCGGGTCTCTGTTCGCCCTAGCCTAGAAGTTTAAGAGTGCATTTTACTCGCCAATCCACGCGCTTTAAGATGCCGCCTAGCCCAGTACGCTATCTGAAATAGGAGCGACGTAAATTGAACAGATGTGATAAAATTTAGCTGACATCTTAAATTAACCATAATATAAAATGATCTAATCGGGTCTCTGTTTGCCCAACCCTAGAAGTTTAATAGTGCATTTTACTCGCCATTTAATGCGCCTTCAGATGCCTCTTAGCCCAATACGTTATCTGAAATAGGAGCGACGTAAATTGAACACATGTGATAGAATTTCGCTGAATTCTTAAATTAACCATAATATGAAATGATCTAATCGGGTCTCTGTTTGCCCTACCCTAGAAGTTTAATAGTGCATTTCACTCGCCATTTCATGCGCTTTGAGATGCCGGTAAGCACAATAAGCTATCTGGAATAGCAGCGACGTAAATTGAACAAATGTGATAGAATTACGCCGTATTCTTATATTTACCGTAATATAAAATGATCTAATCGGGTCTCTGTTTGCCTTATCCTAGAAGTTTAATAGGGCATTTTACTCGCCATTTCATGCGCTTTGAAATGCCGCTTAGCCCAATACGCTATCTGAAATAGGAGCGACGTAAATTGAACAAATGTGATAGAATTTTGCTGAATTCTTAAATTAACCATAATATAAAATGATCTAATCGGGTCTCTGTTCGCCCTACCCGAGAAGTTTAATAGTGCATTTTATTCGCCATTTCATGCGCTTTGAGATGCCGCTTAGCCGAATACGCTATCTGAAATAGGAGCGACGTAAATTGCACAAATGTGATAGGATTTCCCTGAATTCTTATATTAAACAAAATATAAAATGATCTAATCGGGTCTCCGATTGCCCTATCATAGTAGTTTAGTACTGCGTTTTACTCGCCATTCCACGCGCTTTACGTTGCCGCCTAGTCCAGTACGCTATCTCAAGCAGGAGCGGCGTAAGTTGAACAAATGTGATAGAATTACGCTGAATTCTTATATTAACCGTAATATAAAATGATCTAATCGGGTCTCTGTTTGCCCTACCCTAGAAGTTTAACAGTGCATTTTACTCGCCATTTCATGCGCTTTGAGATGCCGCATAGCCCAATACGCTATCTGAAATAGGAGCGACGTAAATTGAACAAATGTGATAGAATTTCCGTGAATTCTTATATTAACCTCAATGTAAAATGATCTAATCGGGTCTCTGTTCGCCCTACCATAGAAGTCTTATAGTGCATTTCACTCGCCATTTCATGCGCTTTGAGATGCCGCTTAGCCCAATACGCTATCTGAAATAGGAGCGACGTAAATTGAACAAATGTGATAGAATTTCCCTGAAATCTTATATTAAACAAAATATAAAATGATCTAATCGGGTCTCTGATTGCCCTATCATAGATGTTTAGTAGTGCATTCTACTCGCCATTCCACGCGCTTTAATATGCCGCCTAGCCCAGTACGCTATCTGAAATAGGAGCGACGTAAATTGAACAAATGTGATAAAATTTTGCTGACATCTTAAATTAACCATAATATAAAATGATTTAATCGGGTCTCTGTTTGCCCCACCCTAGAAGTTTAAGAGTGTATTTTATTCGACATTTCATGCGCTTTGAGATGCCGCTTAGCCGAATACGCTATCTGAAATAGGAGCGACGTAAATTGAACAAATGCGATAGAATTTCCCTGAAATCTTATATTAAACAAAATATAAAATGATCTAATCGGGTCTCTGATTGCCCTATCATAGAAGTTTAATAGTGCATTTTACTCGCCATTCCACTCGCTTTATGATGCCGCCTAGCCGAGTACGGTATCTGAAATAGGAGCTACGTAAGTTGAACAAATGTGATAGAATTACGCTGAATTCTTATATTGTCCGTAATATAAAATGATGTAATCGGGCCTCTGTTTGCCCTATCATAGAAGTTTGATAGTGCATTTTACTCGCCATTTCATGTGCTTTAAGCTGCCGCATAGGCCAATACGCTATCTGGAATAGGAGCGACGTAAATTGAACAAATGTGATAGAATTTCCCTGAATTCCTATATTAACCTTAATGTAAAATGATGTAATCGTGTCTCTGTTCGCCCTACCATAGAAGTCTAATAGTGCATTTCACTCGCCATTTCATGCGCTTTGAGATGCCGCTTAGCACAATACGCTATTTGAAATAGGGGCGACGTAAATTGAACAAATGTGATAGAATTACGCTGAATTCTTATATTAACCGTAATATAAAATGATCTAATCGGGTCTCTGTTTGCCTTATCCTAGAAGTTTAATAGTGCATTTTACTCGCCATTTGATGCGCTTTGAGATGCCGCTTAGCCCAATGCGCTATCTGAAATAGGAGCGACGTAAATTGAACAAATGTGACAGAATTTCGCTGAATTCTTAAATTAACCATAATATAAAATGATCTAATCGGGTCTCTGTTCGCCCTACCATAGAAGTCTAATAGTGCATTTCACTCGCCATTCCACGCGCTTTAAGATGCGGCCGAACCCAGTACGCTATCTGAAATAGGAGCGACGTAAATTGAACAAATGTGATAGAATTTTGCTGAATTCATACATTAACCATAATATAAAATGATCTAATCGGGTCTCTGTTCGCCCTACCATAGAAGTCTAATAGTGCATTTTACTCGCCATTCCATGCTCTTTGAGATGCCGCCTAGCCCAATACGCTATCTGAAATAGGAGCGACGTAAATTGAACAAATGTGATAGAATTTCACTGAATTCTTATATTAATCAAAATATAAAATGATCTAATCTGGTCTCTGTTCGCCCTAGCCTAGAAGTTTAATAGTGCATTCTACTCGCCATTCCACGCGCTTTAAGATGCCGCCTAGCCCAGTACGCTATCTGAAATAGGAGCGACGTAAATTGAACAAATGTGATAAAATTTTGCTGACATCTTAAATTAACCATAATATAAAATGATTTAATCGGGTATCTGTTTGCCCTACCCTAGAAGTTTAATAGTGCATTTTACTCGTCATTTCATGCGCCTTCAGATGCCGCTTAGCCCAATACGCTATCTGAAATAGGAGCGACGTAAATTGAACAAATGTGATAGAATTTCGCTGAATTCTTAAATTAACCATAATATGAAATGATATAATCGGGTCTCTGTTTGCCCTACCCTAGAAGTTTAATAGTGCATTTCACTCGCCATTTCATGCGCTTTGAGATGCCGGTAAGCACAATAAGCTATCTGGAATAGCAGCGACGTAAATTGAACAAATGTGATAGAATTACGCCGTATTCTTATATTTACCGTAATATAAAATGATCTAATCGGGTCTCTGTTTGCCTTATCCTAGAAGTTTAATAGGGCATTTTACTCGCCATTTCATGCGCTTTGAAATGCCGCTTAGCCCAATACGCTATCTGAAATAGGAGCGACGTAAATTGAACAAATGTGATAGAATTTTGCTGAATTCTTAAATTAACCATAATATAAATGATCTAATCGGGTGTCTGGTTGCCCTACCCTAGAAGCTTAATATTGCATTTTACTCGCCATTTCATGCGCTTTGAGCTGCCGCTTAGCCCAATACGCTATCGGAAATAGGAGCGACGTAAGATGAAAAAATGTGATAGAGTTTCGCTGAATTCTTTTATGAACCGTAATGTAAAATGATCTAATCGGGTCTCTGTTCTCCCTAGCCTAGAAGTTTAATAGTGCATCTTATTCTCCATTTCATGCGCTTTGAGATGCCGCTTAGCCCAATACGCTATCTGGAATAGGAGCGACGTAAATTGAACAAATGTGATAGAATTTCCCTGAATTCTTATATTAACCTTAATGTAAAATGATCTGATCGGGTCTCTGTTCGCCCTAGCCTAGAAGTTTAAGAGTGTATTTTATTCGACATTTCATGCGTTTTGAGATGCCGCTTAGCCGAATACGCTATCTGAAATAGGAGCGACGTAAATTGAACAAATGCGATAGAATTTCCCTGAAATCTTATATTAAACAAAATATAAAATGATCTAATCGGGTCTCTGATTGCCCTATCATAGAAGTTTAATAGTGCATTTTACTCGCCATTCCACGCGCTTTATGATGCCGCCTAGCCGAGTACGGTATCTGAAATAGGAGCTACGTAAGTTGAACAAATGTGATAGAATTACGCTGAATTCTTATATTGACCGTAATATAAAATGATGTAATCGGGCCTCTGTTTGCCCAATCATAGAAGTTTGATAGTGCATTTTACTCGCCATTTCATGTGCTTTAAGCTGCCGCATAGCCGAATACGCTATCTGGAATAGGAGCGACGTAAATTGGACAAATGTGATAGAATTTCCCTGAATTCTTATATTAACCTTAATGTAAAATGATGTAATCGTGTCTCTGTTCGCCCTACCATAGAAGTCTAATAGTGCATTTCACTCGCCATTTCATGCGCTTTGAGATGCCGCTTAGCACAATACGCTATTTGAAATAGGGGCGACGTAAATTGAACAAATGTGATAGAATTACGCTGTATTCTTATATTAACCGTAATATAAAATAATCTAATCGTGTCTCTGTTTGCCTTATCCTAGAAGTTTAATAGTGCATTTCATTCGCCATTTCATGCGCTTTGAGATGCCGCTTAGCCGAATACGCTATCTGAATTAGGAGCGACGTAAATTGAACAAATGTGATCGAAATTCCCTGAAATCTGATATTATACAAAATATAAAATGATCTAATCGGGTCTCTGATTGCCCTATCATAGAAGTTGAGTAGTGAATTTTACTCGCCATTCCACGCGCTTTAAGATTCCGCCTAGCCCAGTACGCTATCTGAAATAGGAGCGACGTAAATTGAACAAATGTGATAGAATTTTGCTGAATTCTTAAATTAACCATAATATGAGATGATGTAATCGGGTCTCTGCTTGCCCTACCCTGGAAGTTTAATAGTGCATTTTACTCGCCATTTCATGCGCTTTGAGATGCCGCGTAGCCCAATACGCTATCTGAAATAGGAGCGACGTAAATTGAACAAATGTGATAGAATTTTGCTGAATTCTTAAATTAACCATAACATAAAATGATCTAATCGGGTCTCTGTTTGACCTACCCTAGAAGTTTAATAGGGCATTTTACTCGCCATTTCATGTGCTTTGAGATGCCGCATAGCCCAATACGCTATCTGGAATAGGAGCGACGTAAATTGATCAAATGTGATAGAATTTCCCTGAATTCTTTTATTAACCTTAATGTAAAATGATCTAATCGGGACTCTGTTCGCCCTACCATAGAAGTCTAATAGTGCATTTCACTCGCCATTTCATGCGCTTTAATATGCCGCCTAGCCCAGTACGCTATCTGAAATAGGAGTGACGTAAATTGAACAAATGTGATAAAATTTTGCTGACATCTTAAATTAACCATAATATAAAATGATTTAATCGGGTCTCTGTTTGCCCTACCCTAGAAGTTTAATAGTGCATTTTACTCGCCATTTCATGCGCCTTCAGATGCCGGTTAGCCCAATACGGTATCTGAAATAGGAGCGACGTAAATTGAACAAATGTGATAGAATTTCGCTGAATTCTTAAATTAACCATAATATGAAATGATCTAATCGGGTCTCTGTTTGCCCTACCCTAGAAGTTTAATAGTGCATTTCACTCGCCATTTCATGCGCTTTGAGATGCCGGTAAGCACAATAAGCTATCTGGAATAGCAGCGACGTAAATTGAACAAATGTGATAGAATTACGCCGTATTCTTATATTTACCGTAATATAAAATGATCTAATCGGGTCTCTGTTTGCCTTATCCTAGAAGTTTAATAGGGCATTTTACTCGCCATTTCATGCGCTTTGAGCTGCCGCTTAGCCCAATACGCTATCGGAAATAGGAGCGACGTAAGATGAAAAAATGTGATAGAGTTTCGCTGAATTCTTTTATGAACCGTAATGTAAAATGATCTAATCGGGTCTCTGTTCTCCCTAGCCTAGAAGTTTAATAGTGCATCTTATTCTCCATTTCATGCGCTTTGAGATGCCGCTTAGTCCAATACGCTATCTGGAATAGGAGCGACGTAAATTGAACAAATGTGATAGAATTTCCCTGAATTCTTATATTAACCTTAATGTAAAATGATCTAATCGGGTCTCTGTATGCCCTACCATAGAAATCTAATAGTGCATTTTACTCGCCATTTCATGCGCTTTGAGATGCCGCTTAGCCCAATACGCTAACTGAAATAGGAGCGACGTAAGTTGAACAAATGTGATAGAATTTCGCTGAATTCTTTTATTAACCATAATGTAAAATGATCTGATCGGGTCTCTGTTCGCCCTAGCCTAGAAGTTTAAGAGTGTATTTTATTCGACATTTCATGCGCTTTGAGATGCCGCTTAGCCGAATACGCTATCTGAAATAGGAGCGACGTAAATTGAACAAATGCGATAGTATTTCCCTGAAATCTTATATTAAACAAAACATAAAATGATCTAATCGGGTCTCTGATTGCCCTATCATAGAAGTTTAATAGTGCATTTTACTCGCCATTCCACGCGCTTTATGATGCCGCCTAGCCGAGTACGGTATCTGAAATAGGAGCTACGTAAGTTGAACAAATGTGATAGAATTACGCTGAATTCTTATATTGTCCGTAATATAAAATGATGTAATCGGGCCTCTGTTTGCCCTATCATAGAAGTTTGATAGTGCATTTTACTCGCCATTTCATGTGCTTTAAGCTGCCGCATAGGCCAATACGCTATCTGGAATAGGAGCGACGTAAATTGAACAAATGTGACAGAATTTCGCTGAATTCTTAAATTAACCATAATATAAAATGATCTAATCGGGTCTCTGTTCGCCCTACCATAGAAGTCTAATAGTGCATTTCACTCGCCATTCCACGCGCTTTAAGATGCGGCCGAACCCAGTACGCTATCTGAAATAGGAGCGACGTAAATTGAACAAATGTGATAGAATTTTGCTGAATTCATACATTAACCATAATATAAAATGATCTAATCGGGTCTCTGTTCGCCCTACCATAGAAGTCTAATAGTGCATTTTACTCGCCATTCCATGCTCTTTGAGATGCCGCCTAGCCCAATACGCTATCTGAAATAGGAGCGACGTAAATTGAACAAATGTGATAGAATTTCACTGAATTCTTATATTAATCAAAATATAAAATGATCTAATCTGGTCTCTGTTCGCCCTAGCCTAGAAGTTTAATAGTGCATTCTACTCGCCATTTCTTGCGCTTTGAGATGCAGCTTAGCCCAATACACTATCTGAAATAGGAGCGACGTAAATTGAACAAATGTGATAGAATTTTGCTGAATTCTTAAATTAACCATAGTATAAAATGATCTAATCGGGTCTCTGTTTGCCCTACCCTAGAAGTTTAATAGTGCATTTTGCTCGCCATTTCATGCGCTTTGAGATGCCGCTTAGCCCAATACGCTATCTGAAATAGGAGCGACGTAAATTGAACAAATGTGATAGAATTTCGCTGAATTCTTAAATTAACTATAATATAAATTGATCTAATCGGGTCACTGATTGCCCTACCCTAGAAGTTTAATAGTGCACTTTACTCGCCATTTCATGCGCTTTGAGATGCCGCTTAGCCCAATACGCTATCTGAAATAGGAGCGACGTAAATTGAACAAATGTGATAGAATCTCGCTGAATTCTTAAATTAACTATAATATAAAATGATATAATCGGGTCACTGATTGCCCTATCATAGAAGTTTAATAGTTCATTTTACTCGCCATTCCACGCGCTTTAAGTTGCCGCCTAGCCCAGTACGCTATCTGAAATAGGAGCGACGTAAATTGAACAAATGTGATAGAATTTTGCTGAATTCTTAAATTAACCATAACATAAAATGATCTAATCGGGTCTCTGTTTGCCCTACCCTAGTAGTTTAATAGTGCATTTTACTCGCCATTTCATGCGCTTTGAGATGCCGCTTAGCCTAATACGCTATCTGAAATAGGAGCGACGAAAGTTGAACAAATGCGATAGAATTTCGCTGAATTATCTTATTAACCAGAATGTAAAATGATCTAATCTGGGCTCTGTTCGCCCTAGCCTGGAAGTTTAATAGTGGATTTTACTCGGCATTCCACGCGCTTTAAGATGCCGCCTAGCCCAGTACGCTATCTGAAATAGGAGCGACCTAAATTGAACGAATGTGATAGAATTTTGCTGAATTCTTTAATTAACCATAATATAAAATGATCTAATCGGGTCTCTGCTTGCCCTACAATAGAAGTTTAACAGTGCATTTTACTCGCCATTTCATGCGCTTTGAGATGCCGCATAGCCCAATACGCTATCTGAAATAGGAGCGACGTAAATTGAACAAATGTGATAGAATTTCTGTGAATTCTTATATTAACCTCAATGTAAAATGATCTAATCGGGTCTCTCTTCGCCCTACCATAGAAGTCTTATAGTGCATTTCACTCGCCATTTCATGCGCTTTGAGATGCCGCTTAGCCCAATACGCTATCTGAAATAGGAGCGACCTAAATTGAACGAATGTGATAGAATTTTGCTGAATTCTTAAATTAACCATAATATAAAATGATCTAATCGAGTCTCTACTTGCCTTACCCTAGAAGTTTAATAGTGCATTTTACTCGTAATTTCATGCGCTTTGAGATGCCGCTTAGCCCAATACGCTATCTGAAATAGGAGCGACGTAAATTGAATAAATGTGATAGAATTTCGCTGAATTCTTATATTAACCAAATTATAAAATGATCTAATCGGGTCTCTGATTGCCCTATCATAGAAGTTTAGGAGTGCATTTTACTCGCCATTTCATGCGCTTTGAGATGCCGCTTAGCACAGTACGCTATCAGAAATAGGAGCGACGTAAATTGAACAAATGTGATAGAATTTCCCTGAAATCTTATATTAAACAAAATATAAAATGATCTAATCGGGTCTCTGATTGCCCTATCATAGAAGTTTAGTAGTGCATTTTGCTCGCCCTTCCACGCGCTTTATGATGCCGCCTATCCCAGTACGCTATCTGAAATAGGAGCGACGTAGGTTGAACAAATGTGATAGAATTACGCTGTATTCTTATATTAACCGTAACATAAAATGATCTAATCGGGTCTCTTTTTGCTTTACCCTAGAAGTTTAATAGTGCGCTTTACTCGTCATTTCATGCGCTTTGAGATTCCGCTTAGCCCAACACGCTAACTGAAATAGGAGCGGCGTAAATTGAACAAATGTGATAGAATTTCGCTGAATTCATATATTAACCAAAATATAAAATGATCTAATCGGGTCTCTGATTGCCCTATCATAGAAGTTTAATAGTGCATTTCACTCATCATTTCATGCGCTTTGAGATGCCGCTTAGCCGAATACGCTATCTGAAATAGGAGCGACGTAAATTGAACAAATGTGATAGAATTTCCCTGAATTCTTATATTAACCAAAATATAAAATGACCTAATCGGGTCTCTGATTGCTCTATCATAGTAGTTTAGTAGTGCATTTTACTCGCCATTCCACACGCTTTAAGATACCGCCTAGCCCATTGCGCTATCTGAAATAGGAGCGACGTAAGTTGAACAAATGTGATAGAATTACGCTGAATTCTTATATTAACCGTAATATAAAATGATCTAATCGGGTCTCTGATTGCCCTATCATAGAAGTTTAATAGTGCATTTTACTCGCCTTTCCACGCGCTTTAAGATGCCGTCTAGCCCAGTACGCTATCTGAAATAGGAGCGGCGTAAGTTGAACAAATGTGATACTATTACGCTGAATTCTTATATTATCCATAATATAAAATGATATAATCGGGTCTGTGCTTGCGTTACCCTAGAAGTTTAATAGTGCATTTTACCCGCCATTTCATGCGCTTTGAGATGCCGTTTAGCCCAATACGCTATCTGAAATAGGAGCGACGTAAATTGAACAAATGTGATAGAATTTCGCTGTATTCTTTAATTAACTATAATATAAAATGATCTAATCGGGTCTCTGTTCGCCCTACCCTAGAAGCTTAATAGTGCATTTCACTCGTCATTTCATGCGCTTTCAGATGCCGCTTAGCCCAATACACTATCTGAAATAGGAGCGACGTAAATTTAACAAATGTGATAGAATTTCGCTGAATTCTTTTATTAACCATAATGTAATATGATCTAATCGGGTCTCTGTTTGCCTCACCCCAGAAGTTTAATAGTGCATTTTACTCGCCATTTCATGCGCTTTGAGGTGCCGCTTAGCCCAATACGCTATCTGAAATAGGAGCGACGTAAATTGAACAAATGTGATAGAATTTCGTTGAATTCTTAAATTAACCATAATATACAATGATCTAATCGGGACTCTGTTCGCCCTATCATAGAAGTTTAATAGTGCATTTTACTCGCCATTCCACGCGCTTTAAGATGCCGCCTAGCCCAATACGCTATCTGAAATAGGAGCGACGTAAATTGAACAAATGTGATAGAATTTTGCTGAATTCATAAATTAACGGTAATACAAAATGATCTAATCGGGTCTCTGTTTGCCCTACCCTAGAAGTTTAATAGTGCATTTTGCTCGCCATTTCATGCGCTTTGAGATGCCGCTTAGCCCAATACGCTATCTGTAATAGGGGCGACGTAAATTGAACAAATGTGATAGAATTTCCCTGAATTCTTATATTAACCTTAATGTAAAATGATTTAATCGGGTCTCTGTTTGCCCTAGCCTAGAAGATTAATAGTGCATTTTATTGGTCGTTCCATGCGCTTTGAGATGCCGCTTAGCCCAATACGCTATCTGAAATAGGAGCGACGTAAATTGAACAAATGTGATAGAATTTCCCTGAAATCTTATATTAAACAAAATATAAAATGATCTAATCGGGTCTCTGATTGCCCTATCATAGATGTTTAGTCGTGCATTTTACTCGCCCTTCCACGCCCTTGAAGATGCCGCCTAGCCCAGTACGCTATCTGAAATAGGAACGACGTAAATTGAACAAATGTGATAGAATTTTGCTGAATTATTAAATTAACCAAAATATAAAATGATCTAATCGGGTCTCTGATTGCCCTATCATAGAAGTTTAATAGTGCATTTCAGTCATCATTTCATGCGCTTTGAGATGCCGCTTAGCCGAATACGCTGTCTGAAATAGGAGCGACGTAAATTGATCAAATGTGATAGAATTTCCTTGAATTCTTATATTAACCAAAATATAAAATGATCTGATCGGGTCCCTGATTGCCCTATCATAGAAGTTTAATAGTGCATTTTACTCGCCATTCCACGCGCTTTAAGATGCCGCCTAGCCCAGTACGCTATCGGAAATAGGAGCGACGTAAATTGAACAAATGTGGTAGAATTTTGCTGAATTCATAAATTAACGGTAATACAAAATGATCTAATCGGGTCTCTGTTTGCCCTACCCTAGAAGTTTAATAGTGCATTTTGCTCGCCATTTCATGCGCTTTGAGATGCCGCTTAGCCCAATACGCTATCTGAAATAGGGGCGACGTAAATTGAACAAATGTGATAGAATTTCCCTGAATTCTTATATTAACCTTAATGTAAAATGATCTAATCGGGTCTCTGTTTGCCTTAGCCTAGAAGATTAATAGTGCATTCTATTGGACGTTCCATGCGCTTTGAGATGCCGCTTAGCCCAATACGCTATCTGAAATAGGAGCGGCGTAAATTGAACAAATGTGATAGAATTTCGTTGAATTCTTAAATTAACCATAATATACAATGATCTAATCGGGACTCTGTTCGCCCTATCATAGAAGTTTAATAGTGCATTTTACTCGCCATTCCACGCGCTTTAAGGTGCCGCCTAGCCCAATACGCTATCTGAAATAGGAGCGACGTAAATTGAACAAATGTGATAGAATTTTGCTGAATTCATAAATTAACCGTAATACAAAATGATCTAATCGGGTCTCTGTTTGCCCTACCCTAGAAGTTTAATAGTGCATTTTGCTCGCCATTTCATGCGCTTTGAGATGCCGCTTAGCCCAATACGCTATCTGTAATAGGGGCGACGTAAATTGAACAAATGTGATAGAATTTCCCTGAATTCTTATATTAACCTTAATGTAAAATGATTTAATCGGGTCTTTGTTTGCCCTAGCCTAGAAGATTAATAGTGCATTTTATTGGACGTTCCATGCGCTTTGAGATGCCGCCTAGCCCAGTACGCTATCTGAAATAGGAGCGACGTAAATTGAACAAATGTGGTAGAATTTTGCTGAATTCATAAATTAACGGTAATACAAAATGATCTAATCGGGTCTCTGTTTGCCCTACCCTAGAAGTTTAATAGTGCATTTTGCTCGCCATTCCACGCGCTTTAAGATGCCGCCCAGCCCAGTACGCTATCTGAAATAGGAGCGACGTAAATTGAACAAATGTGATAGAATTTTGCTGAATTCTTAAATTAACCATAATATAAAATGATCTAATCGGGACTCTGTTTGCCCTACCCTAGAAGTTTACTAGTGCATTTTACTCGCCATTTCATGCGCTTTGAGATCCCGCTTAGCCCAATACGCTATCGTTAATAGGAGCGACGTAAATTGAACAAATGTGACAGAATTTCGCTCAATTCTTATATTAACCAAAATATAAAATGATCTAATCGGGTCTCTGTTTGCCCTACCCTAGAAGTTTAATAGTGCATTTTACTCGCCATTTCTTGCGCTTTGAGATGCCGCTTAGCCCAATACGCTAGCTGAAATAGGAGCGACGTAAATTGAACAAATGTGATAGAATTTCGCTGAATTCTTAAATTAACCATAATATAAAATGATCTAATCGGGTCTCTGTTTGCCCTACCCTAGAAGTTTAACAGTGCATTTTACTCGTCATTTCATGCGCTTTGAGATGCCGCCAAGCCCAATAAGCTATCTGAAATAGGAGCGACGTAAATTGAACAAATGTGATAGAATTTCGGTGAATTCTTAAATTAACCATAATATAAAATGATCTAATCGTGTCTCTGCTTGCCCTACCCTAGAAGTTTAATAGTGCATTTTACTCGCCATTTCATGCGCTTTCAGATGCCGCTAAGCCCAATAAGCTATCTGAAATAGGAGCGACGTAAATTGAACAAATGTGACAGAATTTCCCTGAAATCTTATATTAAACAAAATATAAAATGATCTAATCGGGTCTCTGATTGCCCTATCATAGAAGTTTAATAGTACATTTTACTCGCCTTTCCACGCGCTTTAAGATGCCGCCTAGCCCAGTACGCTATTTGAAATAGGAACGACGTAAATTGAACAAATGTGATAGAATTTCGCTGAATCCTTATATTAACCAAAATATGAAATGATCTAATCGTGTCTCTGTTTGCCCTACCCTAGAGGTTTAATGGTGCATTTTACTCGCCATTTCATGCGCTTTCAGATGCCGCTTAGCCCAATACGCTATCGTTAATAGGAGCGACGTAAATTCAACAAATGTGACAGAATTTCGCTCAATTCTTATATTAACCAAAATATGAAATGATCTAATCGTGTCTCTGTTTGCCCTACCCTAGAGGTTTAATAGTGCATTTTACTCGCCACTTCATGCGCTTTCAGATGCCGCTTAGCCCAATACGCTATCTTTAATAGGAGCCACGTAAATTGAACAAATGTGATAGAATTTCGCTGAATTCTTAAATTAAACATAATATAAAATGATCTAATCAGGTCTCTATTTGCCCTACCCTAGAAGTTTAATAGTGCATTTCACTTGTCATTTCATGCGCTTCGAGATGCCGCTAAGACCAATAAGCTATCTGAAATAGGAGCGACGTAAATTGAAGAAATGAGAAAGAATTATGCTGAATTCTTAAATTGACCGTAATATAAAATGATCTAATCGGGTCTCTGTTTGCCCTACCCTAGAAGTTTAACATTGCATTTCACTCGCCATTTCATGCGCTTTGAGGTGCCGCTCAGCCCAATATGCTATCTGAAATAGGAGCGACGTAAATTGAACAAATGTGATAGAATTTCCCTGAAATCTTATATAAAACAAAATATAAAATGATCTAATCGGGTCTCTGATTGCCCTATCATGGAAGATTAGTAGTGCATGTTACTCACCCTTCCACGCGCTTTGAGATTCCGCCTAGCCCAGTACGCTATCTGAAATAGGAGCGACGTAAGTTGAACAAATGTGATAGAACCACGCTGAATTCTTATATTAACCGTAATATAAAATGATCTAATCGGGTCTCTGTTTGCCCTACCCTAGAAGTTTAATAGTGCATTTTACTCGTCATTTCATGCGCTTTGAGATGTCGCATAGCCCAATACGCTATCTGAAATAGGAACGACGTAAATTGAACAAATGTGATAGAATTTTTCTGAATTCTTAAATTAACCGTAATATAAAATGATCTAATCGGGTCTCTGTTTGCCCTACCCTTGAAGTTTAATAGTGCATTTTACTCGCCATTTCATGCGCTTTGAGATGCAGCTTACCCCAATACGCTATCTGAAATAGGAGCGACGTAAATTGAACAAATGTGATAGAGTTTCGCTGAATTCTTATATTAACCAAAACATAAAATGATCTAATCGGGTCTCTGATAGCCCTATCATAGAAGTTTAATAGTGCATTTTACTCGCCATTCCACGCGCTTTAAGATGCCGCCTAGCCCAGTACGCTATCTGAAAGAGGAGTGACGTAAGTTGAACAAATGTGATAGAATTACGCTGAATTCTTATATTAACCGTAATATAAAATGATCTAATCGGGTATCTGTTTGCCTTACCCTAGAAGTTTAATAGTGCATTTTAATCGCCATTTCATGGGCTTTGAGATGCCGCTTAGCCCAGTACGCTATTTGAAATAGGAACGACGTAAATTGAACAAATGTGATAGAATTTTTCTGAATTCTTAAATTAACCATAATATAAAATGATCTAATCGGGTCTCTGTTTGCCCTACCCTTGAAGTTTAATAGTGCATTTTACTCGCCATTTCATGCGCTTTGAGATGCAGCTTACCCCAATACGCTATCTGAAATAGGAGCGACGTAAATTGAACAAATGTGACAGAATTTCCCTGAAATCTTATATTAAACAAAATATAAAATGATCTAATCGGGTCTCTGATTGCCCTAGCCTAGAAGTTTAATAGTGCATTTCACTCGCCATTTCATGCGCTTTGAGATGCCGCTAAGCCCAATAAGCTATCTGAAATAGGAGCGACGTAAATTGAACAAATGTGATAGAATTTCGCTGAATTCTTATATTAACCAAAATATAAAATGACCTAATCGGGTCTCTGATTGCTCTATCATAGTAGTTTAGTAGTGCATTTTACTCGCCATTCCACGCGCTTTAAGATACCGCCTAGCCCAGTACGCTATCTGAAATAGGAGCGACGTAAGTTGAACAAATGTGATAGAATTACGCTGAATTCTTATATTAACCGTAATATAAAATGATGTAATCGGGTCTCTGATTGCCCTATCATAGAAGTTTAATAGTGCATTTTACTCGCCATTCCACGCGCTTTAAGATGCCGCCTAGCCCAGTACGCTATCTGAAAGAGGAACGACGTAAATTGAACAAATGTGATAGAATTTTGCTGACTTCTTAAATTAATCATAATATAAAATGATCTAATCGGGTCTCTGTTTGCCCTACCCTAGAAGTTCAATAGTGCATTTTACTCGCCATTTCATGCGCTTTCAGATGCCGATTAGCCCAGTACGCTATCGTTAATAGGAGCGACGTAAATTGAACAAATGTGACAGAATTTCGCTCAATTCTTATATTAACCAAAATATAAAATGATCTAATCGGGTCTCTGTTTGCCTTATCCTAGAAGTGTAATAGTGCATGTTACTCGCCATTTCATGCGCATTGAGATGCCGCTTAGCCCAATACGCTATCTGAAATAGGAGCGACGTAAATTGAACAAATGAGATAGAATTTCGCTGAATTCTTATATTAACCAAAATACAAAATGATCTAATCGGGTCTCTGGTTGCCCTATCATAGAAGTTTAATAGTGCATTTTACTCGCCATTCTACGCGCTTTAAGATGCCGCCTAGCCCAGTACGCTATCTGAAATAGGAGCTACGTAAGTTGAACAAATGTGACAGGATTGCGCTGAATTCTTATATTAACCATAATGTAAAATGATCAAATCTGGTCTCTGTTCGCCCTACCCTAGAAGTTTAATAGTGCATTTCACTCGTCATTTCATGCGCTTTGAGATGCCGCTTAGCCCAATAAGCTATCTGAAATAGGAGCGACGTAAATTGAACAAATGTGATAGAATTTCGCTGAATTCTTATATGAACCAAAATATAAAATGATCTAATCGGGTCTCTGATTGCCCTATCATAGAAGTTTAATAGTGCATTTTACTCGCCATTCCGCGCGCTTTAAGATACCGCCTAGCCCAGTATGCTATCTGAAATAGGAACTACGTAAATTGAACAAATGTGATAGAATTTTGCTGAATTCTTAAATTAAGCATAATATAAAATGATCTAATCGGGTCTCTGATTGCCCTACACTAGAAGTATAATAGTGCATTTTACACGCCATTTCATGCGCTTTGAGATGCCGCTTAGCCCAATACGCTATCTGAAATAGGAGCGACGTAAATTAAACAAATGTAATAGAATTTCGCTGAATTCTTATATTAACCAAAATACAAAATGATCTGATCGGGTATCTGATTGCCCTACCCTAGAAGTTTAATAGTGCATTTTACTCGCCATGTCTTGCGCTTTGAGATGCAGCTTACCCCAATACGCTATCTGAAATAGGAGCGACGTAAATTGAACAAATGTGATAGAATTTCGCTGAATTCTTATATTAACCAAAACATAAAATGATCTAATCGGGTCTCTGATAGCCCTATCATAGAAGTTTAAAAGTGCATTTTACTCGCCATTCCACGCGCTTTAAGATGCCGCCTAACCCAGTACGCTATCTGAAAGAGGAGCGACGTAAGTTGAACAAATGTGATAGAATTACGCTGAATTCTTATATTAACCGTAATATAAAATGATCTAATCGGTTCTCTGATTGCCCTACCATAGAAGTTTAATGGTTCATTTTACTCGACATTCCACGCGCTTTAAGTTGCCGCCTAGCCCAGTACGCTATCTGAAATAGGAGCTACGTAAGTTGAACAAATGTGATAGAGTTACGCTGAATTCTTATATTAACCGCAATATAAAATGATCTAATCGGGTCTCTGTTTGCCTACCCTAGAAGTTTAGTAGTGCATTTTACTCGCCATGTCTTGCGCTTTGAGATGCAGCTTACCCCAATACGCTATCTGAAATAGGAGCGACGTAAATTGAACAAATGTGATAGAATTTCTCTGAATTCTTATATTAACCAAAACATAAAATGATCTAATCGGGTCTCTGATTGCCCTATCATAGAAGTTTAATAGTGCATTTTACCCGCCATTCCGCGCGCTTTAAGATGCCGCCTAGCCCAGTACGCTATGTGAAATAGGAGCTACGTAAGTTGAACAAATGTGTCAGAGTTACGCTGAATTCTTATATTAACCGTAATATAAAATGATCTAATCGGGTCTCTGTTTGCCCTACCCTAGAAGTTTAACAGTGCATTTTACTCGTCATTTCATGCGCTTTGAGATGCCGCATAGCCCAATACGCTATCTGAAATAGGAACGACGTAAATTGAACAAATGTGATAGAATTTTGCTGAATTCTTAAATTAACCATAATATAAAATGATCTAATCGGGTCTCTGTTTGCCCTACCCTAGAAGTTTAGTAGTGCATTTTACTCGCCCTTCCACGCGCTTTAAGATGCCGCCTAGCCCTGTACGCTATCTGAAATAGGAGCGACGTAAGTTGAACAAATGTGATAGAATTACGCTGAATTCTTATATTAACCGTAATATAAAATGATCTAATCGGGTATCTATTTGCCTTACCCTAGAAGTTTAATAGTGCATTTTAATCGCCATTTCATGGGCTTTGAGATGCCGCTTAGCCCAATACGCTATCTGAAATAGGAGCGACGTAAGTTGAACAAATGTGATAGAACCACGCTGAATTCTTATATTAACCGTAATATAAAATGATCTAATCGGGTCTCTGTTTGCCCTACCCTAGAAGTTTAATAGTGCATTTTACTCGTCATTTCATGCGCTTTGAGATGTCGCATAGCCCAATACGCTATCTGAAATAGGAACGACGTAAATTGAACAAATGTGATAGAATTTTTCTGAATTCTTAAATTAACCGTAATATAAAATGATCTAATCGGGTCTCTGTTTGCCCTACCCTTGAAGTTTAATAGTGCATTTTACTCGCCATTTCATGCGCTTTGAGATGCAGCTTACCCCAATACGCTATCTGAAATAGGAGCGACGTAAATTGAACAAATGTGATAGAGTTTCGCTGAATTCTTATATTAACCAAAACATAAAATGATCTAATCGGGTCTCTGATAGCCCTATCATAGAAGTTTAATAGTGCATTTTACTCGCCATTCCACGCGCTTTAAGATGCCGCCTAGCCCAGTACGCTATCTGAAAGAGGAGTGACGTAAGTTGAACAAATGTGATAGAATTACGCTGAATTCTTATATTAACCGTAATATAAAATGATCTAATCGGGTATCTGTTTGCCTTACCCTAGAAGTTTAATAGTGCATTTTAATCGCCATTTCATGGGCTTTGAGATGCCGCTTAGCCCAGTACGCTATTTGAAATAGGAACGACGTAAATTGAACAAATGTGATAGAATTTTTCTGAATTCTTAAATTAACCATAATATAAAATGATCTAATCGGGTCTCTGTTTGCCCTACCCTTGAAGTTTAATAGTGCATTTTACTCGCCATTTCATGCGCTTTGAGATGCAGCTTACCCCAATACGCTATCTGAAATAGGAGCGACGTAAATTGAACAAATGTGACAGAATTTCCCTGAAATCTTATATTAAACAAAATATAAAATGATCTAATCGGGTCTCTGATTGCCCTAGCCTAGAAGTTTAATAGTGCATTTCACTCGCCATTTCATGCGCTTTCAGATGCCGCTAAGCCCAATAAGCTATCTGAAATAGGAGCGACGTAAATTGAACAAATGTGATAGAATTTCGCTGAATTCTTATATTAACCAAAATATAAAATGACCTAATCGGGTCTCTGATTGCTCTATCATAGTAGTTTAGTAGTGCATTTTACTCGCCATTCCACGCGCTTTAAGATACCGCCTAGCCCAGTGCGCTATCTGAAATAGGAGCGACGTAAGTTGAACAAATGTGATAGAATTACGCTGAATTCTTATATTAACCGTAATATAAAATGATGTAATCGGGTCTCTGATTGCCCTATCATAGAAGTTTAATAGTGCATTTTACTCGCCTTTCCACGCGCTTTAAGATGCCGCCTAGCCCAGTACGCTATCTGAAAGAGGAACGACGTAAATTGAACAAATGTGATAGAATTTTGCTGACTTCTTAAATTAATCATAATATAAAATGATCTAATCGGGTCTCTGTTTGCCCTACCCTAGAAGTTCAATAGTGCATTTTACTCGCCATTTCATGCGCTTTCAGATGCCGATTAGCCCAGTACGCTATCGTTAATAGGAGCGACATAAATTGAACAAATGTGACAGAATTTCGCTCAATTCTTATATTAACCAAAATATAAAATGATCTAATCGGGTCTCTGTTTGCCTTATCCTAGAAGTGTAATAGTGCATGTTACTCGCCATTTCATGCGCATTGAGATGCCGCTTAGCCCAATACGCTATCTGAAATAGGAGCGACGTAAATTGAACAAATGAGATAGAATTTCGCTGAATTCTTATATTAACCAAAATACAAAATGATCTAATCGGGTCTCTGGTTGCCCTATCATAGAAGTTTAATAGTGCATTTTACTCGCCATTCTACGCGCTTTAAGATGCCGCCTAGCCCAGTACGCTATCTGAAATAGGAGCTACGTAAGTTGAACAAATGTGACAGGATTGCGCTGAATTCTTATATTAACCATAATGTAAAATGATCTAATCTGGTCTCTGTTCGCCCTACCCTAGAAGTTTAATAGTGCATTTCACTCGTCATTTCATGCGCTTTGAGATGCCGCTTAGCCCAATAAGCTATCTGAAATAGGAGCGACGTAAATTGAACAAATGTGATAGAATTTCGCTGAATTCTTATATGAACCAAAATATAAAATGATCTAATCGGGTCTCTGATTGCCCTATCATAGAAGTTTAATAGTGCATTTTACTCGCCATTCCGCGCGCTTTAAGATACCGCCTAGCCCAGTATGCTATCTGAAATAGGAACTACGTAAATTGAACAAATGTGATAGAATTTTGCTGAATTCTTAAATTAAGCATAATATAAAATGATCTAATCGGGTCTCTGATTGCCCTACACTAGAAGTATAATAGTGCATTTTACACGCCATTTCATGCGCTTTGAGATGCCGCTTAGCCCAATACGCTATCTGAAATAGGAGCGACGTAAATTAAACAAATGTAATAGAATTTCGCTGAATTCTTATATTAACCAAAATACAAAATGATCTAATCGGGTATCTGATTGCCCTACCCTAGAAGTTTAATAGTGCATTTTACTCGCCATGTCTTGCGCTTTGAGATGCAGCTTACCCCAATACGCTATCTGAAATAGGAGCGACGTAAATTGAACAAATGTGATAGAATTTCGCTGAATTCTTATATTAACCAAAACATAAAATGATCTAATCGGGTCTCTGATAGCCCTATCATAGAAGTTTAAAAGTGCATTTTACTCGCCATTCCACGCGCTTTAAGATGCCGCCTAACCCAGTACGCTATCTGAAAGAGGAGCGACGTAAGTTGAACAAATGTGATAGAATTACGCTGAATTCTTATATTAACCGTAATATAAAATGATCTAATCGGTTCTCTGATTGCCCTACCATAGAAGTTTAATGGTTCATTTTACTCGACATTCCACGCGCTTTAAGTTGCCGCCTAGCCCAGTACGCTATCTGAAATAGGAGCTACGTAAGTTGAACAAATGTGACAGAGTTACGCTGAATTCTTATATTAACCGCAATATAAAATGATCTAATCGGGTCTCTGTTTGCCTACCCTAGAAGTTTAGTAGTGCATTTTACTCGCCATGTCTTGCGCTTTGAGATGCAGCTTACCCCAATACGCTATCTGAAATAGGAGCGACGTAAATTGAACAAATGTGATAGAATTTCTCTGAATTCTTATATTAACCAAAACATAAAATGATCTAATCGGGTCTCTGATTGCCCTATCATAGAAGTTTAATAGTGCATTTTACCCGCCATTCCGCGCGCTTTAAGATGCCGCCTAGCCCAGTACGCTATGTGAAATAGGAGCTACGTAAGTTGAACAAATGTGTCAGAGTTACGCTGAATTCTTATATTAACCGTAATATAAAATGATATAATCGGGTCTCTGTTTGCCCTACCCTAGAAGTTTAACAGTGCATTTTACTCGTCATTTCATGCGCTTTGAGATGCCGCATAGCCCAATACGCTATCTGAAATAGGAACGACGTAAATTGAACAAATGTGATAGAATTTTGCTGAATTCTTAAATTAACCATAATATAAAATGATCTAATCGGGTCTCTGTTTGCCCTACCCTAGAAGTTTAGTAGTGCATTTTACTCGCCCTTCCACGCGCTTTAAGATGCCGCCTAGCCCTGTACGCTATCTGAAATAGGAGCGACGTAAGTTGAACAAATGTGATAGAATTACGCTGAATTCTTATATTAACCGTAATATAAAATGATCTAATCGGGTATCTATTTGCCTTACCCTAGAAGTTTAATAGTGCATTTTAATCGCCATTTCATGGGCTTTGAGATGCCGCTTAGCCCAATACGCTATCTGAAATAGGAGCGACGTAAATTGAACAAATGTGATAGAATTACGCTGAATTCTTATATTAACCTTAATGTAAAATGATCTAATCTGGTCTCTGTTCGCCCTACCCTAGAAGTTTAATAGTGCATTTCACTCGTCAGTTCATGCGCTTTGAGATGCCGCTTAGCCCAATAAGCTATCTGAAATAGGAGCGACGTAAATTGAACAAATGTGATAGAATTTCGCTGAATTCTTATATGAACCAAAATATAAAATGATCTAATCGGGTCTCTGATTGCCCTATCATAGAAGTTTAATAGTGCATTTTACTCGCCATTCCGCGCGCTTTAAGATACCGCCTAGCCCAGTATGCTATCTGAAATAGGAGCGACGTAAATTGAACAAATGTGATAGAATTTCGCTGAATTCTTATATTAACCGTAATATAAAATGATATATTCGGGTTTCTGTTCGCCCTACCCCAGAAGCTTAATAGAGCATTTCACTCGTCAATCCATGCGCTTTGAGATGCCGCTTAGCCCAATACGCTATCTGAAATAGGAGCGACGTAAATTGAACAAATGTAATAGCATTTCGCTGAATTCTTATATTAACCAAAACATAAAATGATCTAATCGGGTCTCTGATTGCCCTATCATAGAAGTTTAATAGTGCATTTTACTCGCCATTCCACGCGCTTTAAGATGCCGCCTATCCGAGTACGCTATTTGAAATAGGAGCGACGTAAATTGAACAAATGTGTTAGAATTTCCCTGAATTCTTATATTAACCTTAATGTAAAATGATCTAATTGGGTCTCTGTTCGCCCCACCCTAGAAGTTTAATAGTGCATTTCACTCGTCATTTCATGCGCTTTGAGTTGCCGCTTAGCCCAATACGCTGTCTGAAATAGGAGCGACGTAAATTGAACAATTGTGATAGAATTTCGCTGAATTTTTATAATAACCAAAATATAAAATGATCTAATCGGGTCTCTGATTGCCCTATCATAGAAGTTTCATATTGCATTTTACTCGCCATTTCACGCGCTTTAAGATGCCGCCTAGCTCAGTACGCTATCTGAAATAGGAGCGACGTAAGTTGAACAAATGTGACAGAGTTACGCTGAATTCTTATATTAACCGCAATATAAAATGATCTAATCGGGTCTCTGTTTGCCTACCCTAGAAGTTTAGTAGTGCATTTTACTCGCCATGTCTTGCGCTTTGAGGTGCAGCTTACCCCAATACGCTATCTGAAATAGGAGCGACGTAAATTGAACAAATGTGATAGAATTTCTCTGAATTCTTATATTAACCAAAACATAAAATGATCTAATCGGGTCTCTGATTGCCCTATCATAGAAGTTTAATAGTGCATTTTACCCGCCATTCCACGCGCTTTAAGATGCCGCCTAGCCCAGTACGCTATCTGAAATAGGAGCTACGTAAGTTGAACAAATGTGTCAGAGTTACGCTGAATTCTTATATTAACCGTAATATAAAATGATCTAATCGGGTCTCTGTTTGCCCTTCCCTAGAAGTTTAACAGTGCATTTTACTCGTCATTTCATGCGCTTTGAGATGCCGCTTAGCCCAATACGCTATCTGAAATAGGGGCGACGTAAATTGAACAAATGTGATAGAATTACTCTGAATTCGTATATTAACCGTAATATAAAATGATCTAATCGGGTCTCTGTTTGCCTTACCCTAGAATTTTAATAGTGCATTTTCCTCGCCATTTCATGCGCTTTGAGATGCCGCCTAGCCCAGTACGCTATCTGAAATAGGAGCGACGTAAATGGAACAAATGTGATAGAATTTCGCTGAATTCTTATATTAACCAAAATATAAAATGATCTAATCGGGTCTCTGATTGCCCTATCATAGAAGTTTAATAGTGAATTTTACTCGCCATTCCACGCGCTTTAAGATGCCGCAAGACCCAGTACGCTATCTGAAATAGGAACGACGTAAATTGAACTAATGTGATAGAATTTTGCTGAATTCTTAAATTAACCATAATATAAAATGATCTAATCGGGTCTCTGATTGCCCTACCCTAGAAGTTTACTAGTGCATTTTACTCGCCATTTCATGCGCTTTGAGATGCCGCTTAGCCCAATACGCTATCTGAAATAGGAGCGACGTAAATTGAACAAATGTGATAGAATTTCGCTGAATTCTTATATTAACCAAAATATAAAATGATCTAATCGGGTCTCTGATTGCCCTATCATAGAAGTTTAATAGTGCATTTTACTCGCCATTCCATGCGCTTTAAGATGCCGCCTAGCCCAGTACGCTATCTGAAATAGGAGCGACGTAAACTGAACAAATGTGATAGAATTTTGCTGAATTCTTAAATTAACCATAATATAAAATGATCTAGTCGGGTCTCTGATTGCCCTACCCTAGAAGTTTAATAGTGCATTTTACTCGCCATTTCATGCGCTTTGAGATGCCGCCTAGCCCAGTACGCTATCTGAAATAGGAGCGACGTAACTTGAACAAATGTGATAGAATTACGCTGAATTCTTATATTAACCATAACATAAAATGATCTAATCGGGTCTCTGTTTGCCTTATCCTAGGAGTTTAATAGTGCATTATACTCGCCATTTCATGCGCTATTAGATGCCGCTTAGCCCAGGACGCTATCTGAAATAGGAACGACGTAAATTGAACAAATGTGATAGAATTTTGCAGAATTCTTAAATTAACCATAATATAAAATGATCTAATCGGGTCTCTGTTTGCCCTACCCAAGAAGTTTAATAGTGCATTTCACTCGTCATTTCATGCGCTTTGAGATGCCGCTAAGCCCAATAAGCTGTCTGTAATAGGAGCGACGTAAATTGAACAAATGTGATAGCATTACGCTGAATTCTTATATTAACTAAAATATTAAATGATTTAATCGGGTCTCTGATTGCCCTATCACAGAAGTCTAATAGTGCATTTTACTCGCCTTTCCACGCGCTTTAAGATGCCGCCTAGCCCAGTACGCTATCTGAAATAGGAGCGACGTAAATTGAACAAATGTGATAGAATTTCCCTGAAATCTTATCTTAAACAAAATATAAAATGATCTAATCGGGTCTCTGATTGCCCTAGCATAGAAGTTTAATAGTGCATTTTACTCGCCATTCCGCGCGCTTTAGGATGCCGCCTAGCCCAGTACGCTATCTGAAATAGGAGCGAAGTAAATTGAACAAATGTGATAGAATTTTGCTGAATTCCTAAATTAACCATAATATAAAATGATCTAATCGGGTCTCTGTTTGCCCTACCCTAGAAGTTTAGTAGTGCATTTTACTCGCCCTTCCGCGCGCTTTAGGATGCCGCCTAGCACAGTACGCTATCTGAAATAGGAGCGATGTAAATTGAACAAATGTGATAGAATTTCCCTGAAATCTTATATTAAACAAAATATAAAATGATCTAATCGGGTCTCTGATTGCCCTAGCATAGAAGTTTAATAGTGCATTTTACTCGCCATTCCGCGCGCTTTAGGATGCCGCCTAGCACAGTACGCTATCTGAAATAGGAACGACGTAAATTGAACAAATGTGATAGAATTTTGCTGAATTCTTAAATTAACCATAATATAAAATGATCTAATCGGGTATCTGTTTGCCTTACCCTAGAAGTTTAATAGTGCATTTTAATCGCCATTTCATGGGCTTTGAGATGCCGCTTAGCCCAATACGCTATCTGAAATAGGAGCGACGTAAATTGAACAAATGTGATAGAATTACGCTGAATTCTTATATTAACCGTAACATAAAATGATCTAATCGGGTCTCTGATTGCCCTATCATAGAAGTTTAATAGTGCATTTTACTCCCCTTTCCACGCGCTTTAAGATGCCGCCTAGCCCAGTACGCTATCTGAAATAGGAGCGACGTAAATTGAACAAATGTGGTAGAATTTCCCTGAAATCTTATATTAAACAAAATATAAAATGATCTAATCGGGTCTCTGATTGCCCTAGCATAGAAGTTTAATAGTGCATTTTACTCGCCATTCCGCGCGCTTTAGGATGCCGCCTAGCCCAGTACGCTATCTGAAATAGGAACGACGTAAATTGAACAAATGTGATAGAATTTTGCTGAATTCTTAAATTAACCATAATATAAAATGATCTAATCGGGTCTCTGTTTGCCCTACCCTAGAAGTTTAATAGTGCATTTCACTCGTCACTTCATGCGCTTTGAGATGCCGCTAAGCACAATGAGCTATCTGTAATAGGAGCGACGTAAATTGAGCGAATGTGATAGAATTTCGCTGAATTCTTTTATTAAACAAAATGTAAAATGATCTAATCGGGTCTCTGATTGCCCTATCATAGAAGTTTAATAGTGCATTTTACTCGCCATTCCACGCGCTTTAAGATGCCGCATAGCCCAGTACGCTTTCTGAAATAGGAGCGACGTAAACTGAACAAATATGATAGAATTTTGCTGAATTCTTAAATTAACCATAATATAAAATGATCTAGTCGGGTCTCTGATTGCCCTACCCTAGAAGTTTAATAGTGCATTTTACTCGCCATTTCATGCGCTTTGAGATGCCGCTTAGCCCAATACGCTATCTGAAATAGGAGCGACGTAAATTGAACAAATGTGATAGAATTTCGCTGAATCCTTATATTAACCAAAATATAAAATGATCTAATCGGGTCTCTGATTGCCCTATCATAGAAGTTTGATAGTGTATTTTACTCGACATTCCACGCGCTTTAAGTTGCCGCCAGCCCAGTACGCTATCTGAAATAGGAGCTACGTATGTTGAACAAATGTGACAGAATTACGCTGAATTCTTATATTAACCGTAATATAAAATGATCTAATCGGGTCTCTGTTTGCCTTATCCTAGAAGTTTAATAGTGCATTTTACTCGCCATTCCACGCGCTTTAAGATGCCGGCTAGCCCAGGACGCTATCTGAAATAGGAGCTACGTAAGTTGAACAAATGTGACAGAGTTACGCTGAATTCTTATATTAACCGCAATATAAAATGATCTAATCGGGTCTCTGTTTGCCTACCCTAGAAGTTTAGTAGTGCATTTTACTCGCCATGTCTTGCGCTTTGAGATGCAACTTACCCCAATACGCTATCTGAAATAGGAGCGACGTAAATTGAACAAATGTGATAGAATTTCGCTGAATTCTTATATTAACCAAAACATAAAATGATCTAATCGGGTCTCTGATTGCCCTATCATAGAAGTTTAATATTGCATTTTACTCGCCATTCCACGCGCTTTAAGATGCCGCCTAGCTCAGTACGCTATCTGAAATAGGAGCGACGAAAGTTGAACAAATGTGATAGAATTACGCTGAATTCTTATATTAACCAAAATATAAAATGATCTAATCGGGTCTCTGATTACCCTATCATAGAAGTTTGATAGTGAATTTTACTCGCCATTCCACGCGCTTTAAGATGCCGCATAGCCCAGTACGCTATCTGAAATAGGAGCGACGTAAACTGAACAAATGTGATAGAATTTTGCTGAATTCTTAAATTAACCATAATATAAAATGATCTAGTCGGGTCTCTGATTGCCCTACCCTAGAAGTTTAATACTGCATTTTACTCGCCATTTCATGCGCTTTGAGATGCAGCTTAGCCCAATACGCTATCTGAAATAGGAGCGACGTAAATTGAACAAATGTGATAGAATTTCGCTGAATTCTTATATTAACCAAAATATAAAATGATCTAATCGGGTCTCTGTTTGCCCTACCCTAGAAGTTTAATAGTGCATTTTACTCGCCATTTCTCGCGCTTTGAGATGCCGCTTAGTCCAATACGCTATCTGAAATATCAGCGACGTAAATTGAACAAATGTGAGAGAATTTCGCTGAATTCTTATATTAACCAAAATATAAAATGATCTAATCGGGTCTCTGATTGCCCTATCATAGAAGTTTAGTAGTGCATTTTACTCGCCCTTCCACGCGCTTTGAGATACCACCTAGCCCAGTACGCTATCTGAAATAGGAGCGACGTAAGTTGAACAAATGTGATAGAATTACGCTGAATTCTTATATTAACCGTAATATAAAATGATCTAATCGGGTCTCTGTTTGCCCTACCCTAGAAGTATAACAGTGCATTTTACTCGTCATTTCATGCGCTTTGAGATGCCGCATAGCCCAATACGCTATCTGAAATAGGAACGACGTAAATTGAACAAATGTGATAGAAATTTTCTGAATTCTTAAATTAACCATAATATAAAATGATCTAATCGGGTCTCTGTTTGCCCTACCCTTGAAGTTTAATAGTGCATTTTACTCGCCATTCCACGCGCTTTAAGATGCCGCCTAGCCCAATACGCTATCTGAAATACGAGCGACGTAAGTTGAACAAATGTGATAGAATTTCGCTGAATTCTTTTATTAACCATAATGTAAAATGATCTTATCGCGTCTCTGATTTCCCTATCATAGAAGTTTAACAGTGCATTTGACTCGCCATTTCATGCGCTTTGAGAAGCCGCTTAGCCCAATACGCTATCTGAAATAGGGGCGACGTAAATTGACCAAATGTGATAGAATTACTCTGAATTCTTATATTAACCGTAATATAAAATGATCTAATCGGGTCTCTGTTTGCCCTACCCTAGAAGTTTAATAGTGCATTTTACTCGCCATTTCATGCGCTTTGAGATGCCGCTTAGCCCAATACGCTATCTGAAATAGGAGCGACGTAAATTGAACAAATGTGATAGAATTTCGCTGAATTCTTAAATTAACCATAATATAAAATGATCTAATGGGGTCTTTGATTGCCCTACCCTAGAAGATTAATAGTGCATTTCACTCGCCATTTAATGCGCTTTGAGATGCCGCTTGGCCCAATACGCTATCTGACATAGGAGCGACGTAAATTGAACAAATGTGATAGAATTTCGCTGAATTCTTATATTAACCAAAATATAAAATGATCTAATCGGGTCTCTGATTGCCCTATCATAGAAGTTTAATAGTGCATTTTGCTCGCCATTCCACGCGCTTTAAGTTGCCGCCTAGCCCAGTACGCTATCTGAAATAGGAGCTACGTAAATTGAACAAATGTGATAGAATTTCGCTGAATTCTTTTATTAACCATAATGTAAAATGATCTTATCGGGTCTCTGTTTGCCCTACCCTAGAAGTTTAATAGTGCATTTTACTCGCCATTTCATGCGCTTTGAGATGCCGCTTAGCCCAATACGCTATCTGAAATACGAGCGACGTAAGAGGAACAAATGTGATAGAATTTCGCTGAATTCTTTTATTAACCATAATGTAAAATGATCTAATCGGGTCTCTGTTCGCCCTAGCCTAGAAGTTTACTAGTGCATTTTATTCGCCATTTCATGCTCTTTGAGATGCCCCATAGCCGAATACGCTAACTGAAATAGGAGCGACGTAAATTGAACAAATGAGATAGAATTTCCCTGAAATCTTATATTAAACAAAATATAAAATGATCTAATCGAGTGCCTGATTGCCCTATCATAGAAGTTTAGTAGTGCATTTTACTTGCCATTCCACGCGCTTTAAGATGCCGCCTAGCCCAGTACGCTTTCAGAAATAGGAGCGACGTAACTTGAACAAATGTGATAGAATTACGCTGAATTCTTATATTAACCGTAACATAAAATGATCTAATCGGGTCTCTGTTTGCCTTATCCTAGAAGTTTAATAGTGCATTATACTCGCCATTTCATGCGCTATTAGATGTCGCTTAGCCCAGGACGCTATCTGAAATAGGAACGACGTAAATTGAACAAATGTGATAGAATTTTGCTGAATTCTTAAATTAACCATAATATAAAATGATCTAATCGGGTCTCTGTTTGCCCTACCCTAGAAGTTTAATAGTGCATTTCACTCCTCATTTCATGCGCTTTGAGTTGCCGCTTAGCCCAATACGCTATCTGAAATAGGAGCGACGTAAATTGAACAAATGTGATAGAATTTCGCTGAATTTTTATAATAACCAAAATATAAAATGATCTAATCGGGTCTCTGATTGCCCTATCATAGAAGTTTCATATTGCATATTACTCGCCATTCCACGCGCTTTAAGATGCCGCCTAGCCCAGTACGCTATCTGAAATAGGAGCTACGTAAGTTGAACAAATGTGACAGAGTTACGCTGAATTCTTATATTAACCGCAATATAAAATGATCTAATCGGGTCTCTGTTTGCCTACCCTAGAAGTTTAGTAGTGCATTTTACTCGCCATGTCTTGCGCTTTGAGATGCAGCTTACCCCAATACGCTATCTGAAATAGGAGCGACGTAAATTGAACAAATGTGATAGAATTTCTCTGAATTCTTATATTAACCAAAACATAAAATGATCTAATCGGGTCTCTGATTGCCCTATCATAGAAGTTTAATAGTGCATTTTACCCGCCATTCCGCGCGCTTTAAGATGCCGCCTAGCCCAGTACGCTATGTGAAATAGGAGCTACGTAAGTTGAACAAATGTGTCAGAGTTACGCTGAATTCTTATATTAACCGTAATATAAAATGATCTAATCGGGTCTCTGTTTGCCCTACCCTAGAAGTTTAACAGTGCATTTTACTCGTCATTTCATGCGCTTTGAGATGCCGCATAGCCCAATACGCTATCTGAAATAGGAACGACGTAAATTGAACAAATGTGATAGAATTTTGCTGAATTCTTAAATTAACCATAATATAAAATGATCTAATCGGGTCTCTGTTTGCCCTACCCTAGAAGTTTAGTAGTGCATTTTACTCGCCCTTCCACGCGCTTTAAGATGCCGCCTAGCCCTGTACGCTATCTGAAATAGGAGCGACGTAAGTTGAACAAATGTGATAGAATTACGCTGAATTCTTATATTAACCGTAATATAAAATGATCTAATCGGGTATCTATTTGCCTTACCCTAGAAGTTTAATAGTGCATTTTAATCGCCATTTCATGGGCTTTGAGATGCCGCTTAGCCCAATACGCTATCTGAAATAGGAGCGACGTAAATTGAACAAATGTGATAGAATTACGCTGAATTCTTATATTAACCTTAACGTAAAATGATCTAATCTGGTCTCTGTTCGCCCTACCCTAGAAGTTTAATAGTGCATTTCACTCGTCAGTTCATGCGCTTTGAGATGCCGCTTAGCCCAATAAGCTATCTGAAATAGGAGCGACGTAAATTGAACAAATGTGATAGAATTTCGCTGAATTCTTATATGAACCAAAATATAAAATGATCTAATCGGGTCTCTGATTGCCCTATCATAGAAGTTTAATAGTGCATTTTACTCGCCATTCCGCGCGCTTTAAGATACCGCCTAGCCCAGTATGCTATCTGAAATAGGAGCTACGTAAGTTGAACAAATGTGACAGAGTTACGCTGAATTCTTATATTAACCGCAATATAAAATGATCTAATCGGGTCTCTGTTTGCCTACCCTAGAAGTATAATAGTGCATTTTACTCGCCATTTCATGCGCTTTGAGATGCCGCTTAGCCCAATACGCTATCTGAAATAGGAGCGACGTAAATTAAACAAATGTAATAGAATTTCGCTGAATTCTTATATTAACCAAAATACAAAATGATCTAATCCGGTCTCTGATTGCCCTACACTAGAAGTTTAATAGTGCATTCTACTCGCCATGTCTTGCGCTTTGAGATGCAGCTTACCCCAGTACGCTATCTGAAATAGGAGCGACGTAAATTGAACAAATGTGATAGAATTTCGCTGAATTCTTATATTAACCGTAATATAAAATGATATATTCGGGTTTCTGTTCGCCCTACCCCAGAAGCTTAATAGAGCATTTCACTCGTCAATCCATGCGCTTTGAGATGCCGCTTAGCCCAATACGCTATCTGAAATAGGAGCGACGTAAATTGAACAAATGTAATAGAATTTCGCTGAATTCTTATATTAACCAAAATATAAAATGATCTAATCGGGTCTCTGATTGCCCTATCATAGAAGTTTAATAGTGCATTTTACTCGCCATTCCACGCGCTTTAAGATGCCGCCTATCCGAGTACGCTATTTGAAATAGGAGCGACGTAAATTGAACAAATGTGTTAGAATTTCCCTGAATTCTTATATTAACCTTAATGTAAAATGATCTAATTAGGTCTCTGTTCGCCCCACCCTAGAAGTTTAATAGTGCATTTCACTCGTCATTTCATGCGCTTTGAGTTGCCGCTTAGCCCAATACGCTGTCTGAAATAGGAGCGACGTAAATTGAACAATTGTGATAGAATTTCGCTGAATTTTTATAATAACCAAAATATAAAATGATCTAATCGGGTCTCTGATTGCCCTATCATAGAAGTTTCATATTGCATTTTACTCGCCATTCCACGCGCTTTAAGATGCCGCCTAGCTCAGTACGCTATCTGAAATAGGAGCGACGTAAGTTGAACAAATGTGACAGAGTTACGCTGAATTCTTATATTAACCGCAATATAAAATGATCTATTCGGGTCTCTGTTTGCCTACCCTAGAAGTTTAGTAGTGCATTTTACTCGCCATGTCTTGCGCTTTGAGGTGCAGCTTACCCCAATACGCTATCTGAAATAGGAGCGACGTAAATTGAACAAATGTGATAGAATTTCTCTGAATTCTTATATTAACCAAAACATAAAATGATCTAATCGGGTCTCTGATTGCCCTATCATAGAAGTTTAATAGTGCATTTTACCCGCCATTCCACGCGCTTTAAGATGCCGCCTAGCCCAGTACGCTATCTGAAATAGGAGCTACGTAAGTTGAACAAATGTGTCAGAGTTACGCTGAATTCTTATATTAACCGTAATATAAAATGATCTAATCGGGTCTCTGTTTGCCCTTCCCTAGAAGTTTAACAGTGCATTTTACTCGTCATTTCATGCGCTTTGAGATGCCGCATAGCCCAATACGCTATCTGAAATAGGAGCGACGTAAATGGAACAAATGTGTTAGAATTTCGCTGAATTATTATATTAACCAAAATATAAAATAATCTAATCGGGTCTCTGATTTCCCTATCATAGAAGTTTAACAGTGCATTTGACTCGCCATTTCATGCGCTTTGAGATGCCGCTTAGCCCAATACGCTATCTGAAATAGGGGCGACGTAAATTGAACAAATGTGATAGAATTACTCTGAATTCGTATATTAACCGTAATATAAAATGATCTAATCGGGTCTCTGTTTGCCTTACCCTAGAAGTTTAATAGTGCATTTTCCTCGCCATTTCATGCGCTTTGAGATGCCGCCTAGCCCAGTACGCTATCTGAAATAGGAGCGACGTAAATGGAACAAATGTGATAGAATTTCGCTGAATTCTTATATTAACCAAAATATAAAATGATCTAATCGGGTCTCTGATTGCCCTATCATAGATGTTTAATAGTGAATTTTACTCGCCATTCCACGCGCTTTAAGATGCCGCAAGACCCAGTACGCTATCTGAAATAGGAACGACGTAAATTGAACTAATGTGATAGAATTTTGCTGAATTCTTAAATTAACCATAATATAAAATGATCTAATCGGGTCTCTGATTGCCCTACCCTAGAAGTTTACTAGTGCATTTTACTCGCCATTTCATGCGCTTTGAGATGCCGCTTAGCCCAATACGCTATCTGAAATAGGAGCGACGTAAATTGAACAAATGTGATAGAATTTCGCTGAATTCTTATATTAACCAAAATATAAAATGATCTAATCGGGTCTCTGATTGCCCTATCATAGAAGTTTAATAGTGCATTTTACTCGCCATTCCATGCGCTTTAAGATGCCGCCTAGCCCAGTACGCTATCTGAAATAGGAGCGACGTAAACTGAACAAATGTGATAGAATTTTGCTGAATTCTTAAGTTAACCATAATATAAAATGATCTAGTCGGGTCGCTGATTGCCCTACCCTAGAAGTTTAATAGTGCATTTTACTCGCCATTTCATGCGCTTTGAGATGCCGCCTAGCCCAGTACGCTATCTGAAATAGGAGCGACGTAACTTGAACAAATGTGATAGAATTACGCTGAATTCTTATATTAACCATAACATAAAATGATCTAATCGGGTCTCTGTTTGCCTTATCCTAGAAGTTTAATAGTGCATTATACTCGCCATTTCATGCGCTATTAGATGCCGCTTAGCCCAGGACGCTATCTGAAATAGGAACGACGTAAATTGAACAAATGTGATAGAATTTTGCAGAATTCTTAAATTAACCATAATATAAAATGATCTAATCGGGTCTCTGTTTGCCCTACCCAAGAAGTTTAATAGTGCATTTCACCCGTCATTTCATGCGCTTTGAGATGCCGCTAAGCCCAATAAGCTGTCTGTAATAGGAGCGACGTAAATTGAACAAATGTGATAGAATTTCCCTGAAATCTTATATTAAACAAAATATAAAATGATCTAATCGAGTGCCTGATTGCCCTATCATAGAAGTTTAGTAGTGCATTTTACTCGCCATTCCACGCGCTTTAAGATGCCACCTAGCCCAGTACGCTTTCAGAAATAGGAGCGACGTAACTTGAACAAATGTGATAGAATTACGCTGAATTCTTATATTAACCGTAACATAAAATGATCTAATCGGGTCTCTGTTTGCCTTATCCTAGAAGTTTAATAGTGCATTATACTCGCCATTTCATGCGCTATTAGATGTCGCTTAGCCCAGGACGCTATCTGAAATAGGAACGACGTAAATTGAACAAATGTGATAGAATTTTGCTGAATTCTTAAATTAACCATAATATAAAATGATCTAATCGGGTCTCTGTTTGCCCTACCCTAGAAGTTTAATAGTGCATTTCACTCCTCATTTCATGCGCTTTGAGATGCCGCTTAGCCCAATACGCTATCTGAAATAGGAGCGACGTAAATTGAACAAATGTGATAGAATTTCGCTGAATTTTTATAATAACCAAAATATAAAATGATCTAATCGGGTCTCTGATTGCCCTATCATAGAAGTTTCATATTGCATATTACTCGCCATTCCACGCGCTTTAAGATGCCGCCTAGCCCAGTACGCTATCTGAAATAGGAGCTACGTAAGTTGAACAAATGTGACAGAGTTACGCTGAATTCTTATATTAACCGCAATATAAAATGATCTAATCGGGTCTCTGTTTGCCTACCCTAGAAGTTTAGTAGTGCATTTTACTCGCCATGTCTTGCGCTTTGAGATGCAGCTTACCCCAATACGCTATCTGAAATAGGAGCGACGTAAATTGAACAAATGTGATAGAATTTCTCTGAATTCTTATATTAACCAAAACATAAAATGATCTAATCGGGTCTCTGATTGCCCTATCATAGAAGTTTAATAGTGCATTTTACCCGCCATTCCGCGCGCTTTAAGATGCCGCCTAGCCCAGTACGCTATGTGAAATAGGAGCTACGTAAGTTGAACAAATGTGTCAGAGTTACGCTGAATTCTTATATTAACCGTAATATAAAATGATCTAATCGGGTCTCTGTTTGCCCTACCCTAGAAGTTTAACAGTGCATTTTACTCGTCATTTCATGCGCTTTGAGATGCCGCATAGCCCAATACGCTATCTGAAATAGGAACGACGTAAATTGAACAAATGTGATAGAATTTTGCTGAATTCTTAAATTAACCATAATATAAAATGATCTAATCGGGTCTCTGTTTGCCCTACCCTAGAAGTTTAGTAGTGCATTTTACTCGCCCTTCCACGCGCTTTAAGATGCCGCCTAGCCCTGTACGCTATCTGAAATAGGAGCGACGTAAGTTGAACAAATGTGATAGAATTACGCTGAATTCTTATATTAACCGTAATATAAAATGATCTAATCGGGTATCTATTTGCCTTACCCTAGAAGTTTAATAGTGCATTTTATTCGCCATTTCATGCGCTTTGAGATGCCGCTTAGCCCAATACGCTATCTGAAATAGGAGCGACGTAAATTGAACAAATGTGATAGAATTACGCTGAATTCTTATATTAACCTTAACGTAAAATGATCTAATCTGGTCTCTGTTCGCCCTACCCTAGAAGTTTAATAGTGCATTTCACTCGTCAGTTCATGCGCTTTGAGATGCCGCTTAGCCCAATAAGCTATCTGAAATAGGAGCGACGTAAATTGAACAAATGTGATAGAATTTCGCTGAATTCTTATATGAACCAAAATATAAAATGATCTAATCGGGTCTCTGATTGCCCTATCATAGAAGTTTAATAGTGCATTTTACTCGCCATTCCGCGCGCTTTAAGATACCGCCTAGCCCAGTATGCTATCTGAAATAGGAACTACGTAAATTGAACGAATGTGATAGAATTTTGCTGAATTCTTAAATTAAGCATAATATAAAATGATCTAATCGGGTCTCTGATTGCCCTACACTAGAAGTATAATAGTGCATTTTACTCGCCATTTCATGCGCTTTGAGATGCCGCTTAGCCCAATACGCTATCTGAAATAGGAGCGACGTAAATTAAACAAATGTAATAGAATTTCGCTGAATTCTTATATTAACCAAAATACAAAATGATCTAATCCGGTCTCTGATTGCCCTACACTAGAAGTTTAATAGTGCATTCTACTCGCCATGTCTTGCGCTTTGAGATGCAGCTTACCCCAGTACGCTATCTGAAATAGGAGCGACGTAAATTGAACAAATGTGATAGAATTTCGCTGAATTCTTATATTAACCGTAATATAAAATGATATATTCGGGTTTCTGTTCGCCCTACCCCAGAAGCTTAATAGAGCATTTCACTCGTCAATCCATGCGCTTTGAGATGCCGCTTAGCCCAATACGCTATCTGAAATAGGAGCGACGTAAATTGAACAAATGTAATAGAATTTCGCTGAATTCTTATATTAACCAAAATATAAAATGATCTAATCGGGTCTCTGATTGCCCTATCATAGAAGTTTAATAGTGCATTTTACTCGCCATTCCACGCGCTTTAAGATGCCGCCTATCCGAGTACGCTATTTGAAATAGGAGCGACGTAAATTGAACAAATGTGTTAGAATTTCCCTGAATTCTTATATTAACCTTAATGTAAAATGATCTAATTAGGTCTCTGTTCGCCCCACCCTAGAAGTTTAATAGTGCATTTCACTCGTCATTTCATGCGCTTTGAGTTGCCGCTTAGCCCAATACGCTGTCTGAAATAGGAGCGACGTAAATTGAACAATTGTGATAGAATTTCGCTGAATTTTTATAATAACCAAAATATAAAATGATCTAATCGGGTCTCTGATTGCCCTATCATAGAAGTTTCATATTGCATTTTACTCGCCATTCCACGCGCTTTAAGATGCCGCCTAGCTCAGTACGCTATCTGAAATAGGAGCGACGTAAGTTGAACAAATGTGACAGAGTTACGCTGAATTCTTATATTAACCGCAATATAAAATGATCTATTCGGGTCTCTGTTTGCCTACCCTAGAAGTTTAGTAGTGCATTTTACTCGCCATGTCTTGCGCTTTGAGGTGCAGCTTACCCCAATACGCTATCTGAAATAGGAGCGACGTAAATTGAACAAATGTGATAGAATTTCTCTGAATTCTTATATTAACCAAAACATAAAATGATCTAATCGGGTCTCTGATTGCCCTATCATAGAAGTTTAATAGTGCATTTTACCCGCCATTCCACGCGCTTTAAGATGCCGCCTAGCCCAGTACGCTATCTGAAATAGGAGCTACGTAAGTTGAACAAATGTGTCAGAGTTACGCTGAATTCTTATATTAACCGTAATATAAAATGATCTAATCGGGTCTCTGTTTGCCCTTCCCTAGAAGTTTAACAGTGCATTTTACTCGTCATTTCATGCGCTTTGAGATGCCGCGTAGCCCAATACGCTATCTGAAATAGGAGCGACGTAAATGGAACAAATGTGTTAGAATTTCGCTGAATTATTATATTAACCAAAATATAAAATAATCTAATCGGGTCTCTGATTTCCCTATCATAGAAGTTTAACAGTGCATTTGACTCGCCATTTCATGCGCTTTGAGATGCCGCTTAGCCCAATACGCTATCTGAAATAGGGGCGACGTAAATTGAACAAATGTGATAGAATTACTCTGAATTCGTATATTAACCGTAATATAAAATGATCTAATCGGGTCTCTGTTTGCCTTACCCTAGAAGTTTAATAGTGCATTTTCCTCGCCATTTCATGCGCTTTGAGATGCCGCCTAGCCCAGTACGCTATCTGAAATAGGAGCGACGTAAATGGAACAAATGTGATAGAATTTCGCTGAATTCTTATATTAACCAAAATATAAAATGATCTAATCGGGTCTCTGATTGCCCTATCATAGATGTTTAATAGTGAATTTTACTCGCCATTCCACGCGCTTTAAGATGCCGCAAGACCCAGTACGCTATCTGAAATAGGAACGACGTAAATTGAACTAATGTGATAGAATTTTGCTGAATTCTTAAATTAACCATAATATAAAATGATCTAATCGGGTCTCTGATTGCCCTACCCTAGAAGTTTACTAGTGCATTTTACTCGCCATTTCATGCGCTTTGAGATGCCGCTTAGCCCAATACGCTATCTGAAATAGGAGCGACGTAAATTGAACAAATGTGATAGAATTTCGCTGAATTCTTATATTAACCAAAATATAAAATGATCTAATCGGGTCTCTGATTGCCCTATCATAGAAGTTTAATAGTGCATTTTACTCGCCATTCCATGCGCTTTAAGATGCCGCCTAGCCCAGTACGCTATCTGAAATAGGAGCGACGTAAATTGAACAAATGTGATAGAATTTTGCTGAATTCTTAAGTTAACCATAATATAAAATGATCTAGTCGGGTCGCTGATTGCCCTACCCTAGAAGTTTAATAGTGCATTTTACTCGCCATTTCATGCGCTTTGAGATGCCGCCTAGCCCAGTACGCTATCTGAAATAGGAGCGACGTAACTTGAACAAATGTGATAGAATTACGCTGAATTCTTATATTAACCATAACATAAAATGATCTAATCGGGTCTCTGTTTGCCTTATCCTAGAAGTTTAATAGTGCATTATACTCGCCATTTCATGCGCTATTAGATGCCGCTTAGCCCAGGACGCTATCTGAAATAGGAACGACGTAAATTGAACAAATGTGATAGAATTTTGCAGAATTCTTAAATTAACCATAATATAAAATGATCTAATCGGGTCTCTGTTTGCCCTACCCAAGAAGTTTAATAGTGCATTTCACCCGTCATTTCATGCGCTTTGAGATGCCGCTAAGCCCAATAAGCTGTCTGTAATAGGAGCGACGTAAATTGAACAAATGTGATAGAATTTCCCTGAAATCTTATATTAAACAAAATATAAAATGATCTAATCGGGTCCCTGATTGCCCTATCATAGAAGTTTAGTAGTGCATTTTACTCGCCATTCCACGCGCTTTAAGATGCCACCTAGCCCAGTACGCTTTCAGAAATAGGAGCGACGTAACTTGAACAAATGTGATAGAATTACGCTGAATTCTTATATTAACCGTAACATAAAATGATCTAATCGGGTCTCTGTTTGCCTTATCCTAGAAGTTTAATAGTGCATTATACTCGCCATTTCATGCGCTATTAGATGTCGCTTAGCCCAGGACGCTATCTGAAATAGGAACGACGTAAATTGAACAAATGTGATAGAATTTTGCTGAATTCTTAAATTAACCATAATATAAAATGATCTAATCGGGTCTCTGTTTGCCCTACCCTAGAAGTTTAATAGTGCATTTCACTCCTCATTTCATGCGCTTTGAGTTGCCGCTTAGCCCAATACGCTATCTGAAATAGGAGCGACGTAAATTGAACAAATGTGATAGAATTTCGCTGAATTTTTATAATAACCAAAATATAAAATGATCTAATCGGGTCTCTGATTGCCCTATCATAGAAGTTTCATATTGCATATTACTCGCCATTCCACGCGCTTTAAGATGCCGCCTAGCTCAGTACGCTATCTGAAATAGGAGCGACGAAAGTTGAACAAATGTGATAGAATTACGCTGAATTCTTATATTAACCGTAATATAAAATGATCTAATCGGTTCTCTGATTGCCCTACCATAGAAGTTTAATGGTTCATTTTACTCGACATTCCACGCGCTTTAAGTTGCCGCCTAGCCCAGTACGCTATCTGAAATAGGAGCTACGTAAGTTGAACAAATGTGACAGAGTTACGCTGAATTCTTATATTAACCGCAATATAAAATGATCTAATCGGGTCTCTGTTTGCCTACCCTAGAAGTTTAGTAGTGCATTTTACTCGCCATGTCTTGCGCTTTGAGATGCAGCTTACCCCAATACGCTATCTGAAATAGGAGCGACGTAAATTGAACAAATGTGATAGAATTTCTCTGAATTCTTATATTAACCAAAACATAAAATGATCTAATCGGGTCTCTGATTGCCCTATCATAGAAGTTTAATAGTGCATTTTACCCGCCATTCCTCGCGCTTTAAGATGCCGCCTAGCCCAGTACGCTATGTGAAATAGGAGCTACGTAAGTTGAACAAATGTGTCAGAGTTACGCTGAATTCTTATATTAACCGTAATATAAAATGATCTAATCGGGTCTCTGTTTGCCCTACCCTAGAAGTTTAACAGTGCATTTTACTCGTCATTTCATGCGCTTTGAGATGCCGCATAGCCCAATACGCTATCTGAAATAGGAACGACGTAAATTGAACAAATGTGATAGAATTTTGCTGAATTCTTAAATTAACCATAATATAAAATGATCTAATCGGGTCTCTGTTTGCCCTACCCTAGAAGTTTAGTAGTGCATTTTACTCGCCCTTCCACGCGCTTTAAGATGCCGCCTAGCCCTGTACGCTATCTGAAATAGGAGCGACGTAAGTTGAACAAATGTGATAGAATTACGCTGAATTCTTATATTAACCGTAATATAAAATGATCTAATCGGGTATCTATTTGCCTTACCCTAGAAGTTTAATAGTGCATTTTAATCGCCATTTCATGCGCTTTGAGATGCCGCTTAGCCCAATACGCTATCTGAAATAGGAGCGACGTAAATTGAACAAATGTGATAGAATTACGCTGAATTCTTATATTAACCTTAATGTAAAATGATCTAATCTGGTCTCTGTTCGCCCTACCCTAGAAGTTTAATAGTGCATTTCACTCGTCAGTTCATGCGCTTTGAGATGCCGCTTAGCCCAATAAGCTATCTGAAATAGGAGCGACGTAAATTGAACAAATGTGATAGAATTTCGCTGAATTCTTATATGAACCAAAATATAAAATGATCTAATCGGGTCTCTGATTGCCCTATCATAGAAGTTTAATAGTGCATTTTACTCGCCATTCCGCGCGCTTTAAGATACCGCCTAGCCCAGTATGCTATCTGAAATAGGAACTACGTAAATTGAACGAATGTGATAGAATTTTGCTGAATTCTTAAATTAAGCATAATATGAAATGATCTAATCGGGTCTCTGATTGCCCTACACTAGAAGTATAATAGTGCATTTTACTCGCCATTTCATGCGCTTTGAGATGCCGCTTAGCCCAGTACGGTATCTGAAATAGGAGCGACGTAAATTAAACAAATGTAATAGAATTTCGCTGAATTCTTATATTAACCAAAATACAAAATGATCTAATCCGGTCTCTGATTGCCCTACACTAGAAGTTTAATAGTGCATTCTACTCGCCATGTCTTGCGCTTTGAGATGCAGCTTAGCCCAATACGCTATCTGAAATAGGGGCGACGTAAATGGAACAAATGTGTTAGAATTTCGCTGAATTATTATATTAACCAAAATATAAAATAATCTAATCGGGTCTCTGATTTCCCTATCATAGAAGTTTAACAGTGCATTTGACTCGCCATTTCATGCGCTTTGAGATGCCGCTTAGCCCAATACGCTATCTGAAATAGGGGCGACGTAAATTGAACAAATGTGATAGAATTACTCTGAATTCGTATATTAACCGTAATATAAAATGATCTAATCGGGTCTCTGTTTGCCTTACCCTAGAAGTTTAATAGTGCATTTTCCTCGCCATTTCGTGCGCTTTGAGATGCCGCCTAGCCCAGTACGCTATCTGAAATAGGAGCGACGTAAATTGAACAAATGTGATAGAATTTCGCTGAATTCTTATATTAACCGTAATATAAAATGATATATTCGGGTTTCTGTTCGCCCTACCCCAGAAGCTTAATAGAGCATTTCACTCGTCAATCCATGCGCTTTGAGATGCCGCTTAGCCCAATACGCTATCTGAAATAGGAGCGACGTAAATTGAACAAATGTAATAGAATTTCGCTGAATTCTTATATTAACCAAAATATAAAATGATCTAATCGGGTCTCTGATTGCCCTATCATAGAAGTTTAATAGTGCATTTTACTCGCCATTCCACGCGCTTTAAGATGCCGCCTATCCGAGTACGCTATTTGAAATAGGAGCGACGTAAATTGAACAAATGTGTTAGAATTTCCCTGAATTCTTATATTAACCTTAATGTAAAATGATCTAATTGGGTCTCTGTTCGCCCCACCCTAGAAGTTTAATAGTGCATTTCACTCGTCATTTCATGCGCTTTGAGTTGCCGCTTAGCCCAATACGCTGTCTGAAATAGGAGCGACGTAAATTGAACAATTGTGATAGAATTTCGCTGAATTTTTATAATAACCAAAATATAAAATGATCTAATCGGGTCTCTGATTGCCCTATCATAGAAGTTTCATATTGCATTTTACTCGCCATTCCACGCGCTTTAAGATGCCGCCTAGCTCAGTACGCTATCTGAAATAGGAGCGACGTAAGTTGAACAAATGTGACAGAGTTACGCTGAATTCTTATATTAACCGCAATATAAAATGATCTAATCGGGTCTCTGTTTGCCTACCCTAGAACTTTAGTAGTGCATTTTACTCGCCATGTCTTGCGCTTTGAGGTGCAGCTTACCCCAATACGCTATCTGAAATAGGAGCGACGTAAATTGAACAAATGTGATAGAATTTCTCTGAATTCTTATATTAACCAAAACATAAAATGATCTAATCGGGTCTCTGATTGCCCTATCATAGAAGTTTAATAGTGCATTTTACCCGCCATTCCACGCGCTTTAAGATGCCGCCTAGCCCAGTACGCTATCTGAAATAGGAGCTACGTAAGTTGAACAAATGTGTCAGAGTTACGCTGAATTCTTATATTAACCGTAATATAAAATGATCTAATCGGGTCTCTGTTTGCCCTTCCCTAGAAGTTTAACAGTGCATTTTACTCGTCATTTCATGCGCTTTGAGATGCCGCATAGCCCAATACGCTATCTGAAATAGGAGCGACGTAAATGGAACAAATGTGTTAGAATTTCGCTGAATTATTATATTAACCAAAATATAAAATAATCTAATCGGGTCTCTGATTTCCCTATCATAGAAGTTTAACAGTGCATTTGACTCGCCATTTCATGCGCTTTGAGATGCCGCTTAGCCCAATACGCTATCTGAAATAGGGGCGACGTAAATTGAACAAATGTGATAGAATTACTCTGAATTCTTATATTAACCGTAATATAAAATGATCTAATCGGGTCTCTGTTTGCCTTATCCTAGAAGTTTAATAGTGCATTTTACTCGCCATTTCATACGCATTGAGATGCCGCTTAGCCCAATACGCTATCTGAAATAGGAGCGACGTAAGTTGAACAAATGTGATAGAATTACGCTGAATTCTTATATTAACCGTAATATAAAATGATCTAATCGGGTCTCTGTTTGCCCTACCCTAGAAGTTTAATAGTGCATTTTACTCGTCATTTCATACGCTTTGAGATGCCGCATAGCCCAGTACGCTATCTGAAATAGGAACGACGTAAATTGAACAAATGTGATAGAATTTTTCTGAATTCTTAAATTAACCATAATATAAAATGATCTAATCGGGTCTCTGTTTGCCCTACCCTTGAAGTTTAATAGTGCATTTTACTCGCCATTCCACGCGCTTTATGATGCAGCCTAGCCCAGTACGCTATCTGAAATAGGAGCGACGTAAATTGAACAAATGTGTTAGAATTGCACTGAATTCTTATATTAACCAAAATATGAAATGATCTAATCGGGTCTCTGATACCCCTATCATAGAAGTTTAATAGTGCATTTTACTCGCCATTTCTTGCGCTTTGCGATGCCGCATAGCCCAATACGCTATCTGAAATATCAGCGACGTAAGTTGAACAAATGTGATAGAATTTCGCTGAATTCTTCTATTAAACAAAATATAAAATGATCTAATCGGGTCTCTGATTGCACTATCATAGTAGTTTAGTAGTGCATTTTACTCGCCATTCCACGCGCTTTAAGATACCGCCTAGCCCAGTGCGCTATCTGAAATAGGAGCGACGAAAGTTGAACAAATGTGATAGAATTACGCTGAATTCTTATATTAACCGTAATATAAAATGATCTAATCGGGTCTCTGATTGCCCTATCATAGAAGTTTAATAGTGCATTTTACTCGCCTTTCCACGCGCTTTAAGATGCCGCCTAGCCCAGTACGCTATCTGAAATAGGAACGACGTAAATTGAACAAATGTGATAGAATTTTTCTGACTTCTTAAATTAATCATAATATAAAATGATCTAATCGGGTCTCTGTTTGCCCTACCCTAGAAGTTTAATAGTGCATTTTACTCGCCATTTCATGCGCTTTCAGATACCGCTTAGCCCAATACGCTATCTTTAATAGGAGCGACGTAAATTGAACAAATGTGATAGAATTTCGCTGAATTCTTAAATTAACCATAATATAAAATGATCTAATCGGGTCTCTATTTGCCCTACCCTAGAAGTTTAATAGTGCATTTCACTTGTCATTTCATGCGCTTCGAGATGCCGCTAAGACCAATAAGCTATCTGAAATAGGAGCGACGTAAATTGAAGAAATGAGAAAGAATTATGCTGAATTCTTAAATTGACCGTAATATAAAATGATCTAATCGGGTCTCTGTTTGCCCTACCCTAGAAGTTTAATATTGCATTTCACTCGCCATTTCATGCGCTTTGAGGTGCCGCTTAGCCCAATACGCTATCTGAAATAGGAGCGACGTAAATTGAACAAATGTGATAGAATTTCCCTGAAATCTTATATTAAACAAAATATAAAATGATCTAATCGAGTGCCTGATTGCCCTATCATAGAAGTTTAGTAGTGCATTTTACTCGCCATTCCACGCGCTTTAAGATGCCGCCTAGCCCAGTGCGCTTTCAGAAATAGGAGCGACGTAACTTGAACAAATGTGATAGAATTACGCTGAATTCTTATATTAACCGTAACATAAAATGATCTAATCGGGTCTCTGTTTGCCTTATCCTAGAAGTTTAATAGTGCATTATACTCGCCATTTCATGCGCTATTAGATGTCGCTTAGCCCAGGACGCTATCTGAAATAGGAACGACGTAAACTGAACAAATGTGATAGAATTTTGCTGAATTCTTAAATTAACCATAATATAAAATGATCTAGTCGGGTCTCTGATTGCCCTAGCATAGAAGTTTAATAGTGCATTTTACTCGCCATTCCGCGCGCTTTAGGATGCCGCCTAGCCCTGTACGCTATCTGAAATAGGAGCGATGTAAGTTGAACAAATGTGATAGAATTGCGCTGAATTCTTATATTAACCGTAATATAAAATGATCTAATCGGGTATCCGTTTGCCTTACCCTAGAAGTTTAATAGTGCATTTTAATCGCCATTTCATGGGCTTTGAGATGCCGCGTAGCCCAATACGCTATCTGAAATAGGAGCGACGTAAATTGAACAAATGTGATAGAATTTCGGTGAATTCTTAAACTAACCATAATATAAAATGATCTAATAGGGTCTCTGTTTGCCCTACCCTACAAGTGTAATAGTGCATTTTACTCGCCATTCCACGCGCTTTAAGATGCCGCTTAGCCCAATACGCTATCTGAAATAGGAGCGACGTAAATGGAACAAATGTGATAGAATTTCCCTGAATTCTTATATTAACCTTAATGTAAAATGATCTAATCGGGTCTCTGTTCGCCCTACCATAGAAGTCTAATAGTGCATTTCACTCGTCATTTCATGCGCTTTGAGATGCCGCTTAGCCCATTATGCTATCTGAAATAGGAGCGACGTAAATTAAACAAAAGTGATACAATTTCGCTGAATTCTTATATTAACCAAAATATAAAATGATCTAATCAGGTCTCTGATTGCCCTATCATAGAAGTTCAATAGTGCATTTTACTCGCCATTTCATGCGCTTTGAGATGCCGCTTAGCCCAATACGCTGTCTGAAATAGGAGCGACGTAAATTGAACAAATGTGATAGAATTTCGGTGAATTCTTATATTGACCAAAATATAAAATGATCTAATCGGGTCTCTGATTGCCCTATCATAGAAGTTTAACAGTGCATTTTACTCGCCATTCCTCGCGTTTTAAGATGCCGCCAAGCCCAGTACGCTAGCTGAAATAGGAACGACGTAAATTGAAAAAATGTGATAGAATTTTGCTGAATTCTTAAATTAACCATTATATAAAATGATCTAATCGGGTCTCTGTTTGCCCTACCCTAGAAGTTAAATAGTGCAGTTTACTCGCCATTTCATGCACTTTGAGATGCTGCTTAGCCCAATACGCTAACTGAAATAGGAGCGACGTAAATTGAACAAATGTGATAGAATTTCACTGAATTCTTATATTAACCAAAATATAAAATGATCTAATCGGGTCTCTGATAGCCCTATCATAGAAGTTTAATAGTGCGTTTTACTCGCCATTCCACGCGCTTTAAGTTGCCGCCTAGCCCAGTACGCTATCTGAAAGAGGAGCGACGTAAGTTGAACAAATGTGATAGAATTACGCTGAATTCTTATATTAACCGTAATATAAAATGATCTAATCGGGTCTCTGTTTGCCTTATCCTAGAAGTTTAATAGTGCATTTTACTCGCCATTTCATACGCATTGAGATGCCGCTTAGCCCAATACGCTATCTGAAATAGGAGCGACGTAAGTTGAACAAATGTGATAGAATTACGCTGAATTCTTATATTAACCGTAATATAAAATGATCTAATCGGGTCTCTGTTTGCCCTACCCTAGAAGTTTAATAGTGCATTTTACTCGTCATTTCATACGCTTTGAGATGCCGCATAGCCCAATACGCTATCTGAAATAGGAACGACGTAAATTGAACAAATGTGATAGAATTTTTCTGAATTCTTAAATTAACCATAATATAAAATGATTTAATCGGGTCTTTGTTTGCCCTACCCTAGAAGTTTAATAGTGCATTATACTCGCCATTTCATGCGCTTTGAGATGCCGCTTAGCCCAATACGCTATCTGAAATAGTAGCGACGTAAATTGAACAAATGTGATAGAATTTCCCTGAATTCTTATATTAACCTTAATGTAAAATGATCTAATCGGGTCTTTCTTCGACCAACCCTAGAAGTTTAATAGTGCATTTCACTCGTCACTTCATGCGCTTTGAGATGCCGCTAAGCACAATAAGCTATCTGTAATAGGAGCGACGTAAATTGAACAAATGTGATAGAATTTCGCTGAATTCTTCTATTAACCATAATGTAAAATGATCTAATCGGGTCTCTGTTCGCCCTCGCCTAGAAGTTTAATAGTGCATTTTATTCGCCATTTCATGCGCTTTGAATATGCCGCTTAGCCCAATACGCTATCAGAAATAGGAGCGAAATAAATTGAACAAATGTGATAGAATTTCACTGAATTCTTATATTAACCAAAATATAAAATGATCTAATCGGGTCTCTGATTGCCCTAGCATAGAAGCTTAATAGTGCATTTTACTCGCCATTCCGCGCGCTTTAGGATGCCGCCTAGCCCAATACGCTATCTGAAATAGGAGCGACGTAAATTGAACAAATGTGATAGAATTTCGCTGAATTCTTAAATTAACCATAATATAAAATGATTTAATCGGGTCTCTGTTTTCCCTACCCTAGAAGTTTAATAGTGTATTTCACTCGTCACTTCATGCGCTTTGAGATGCCGCTAAGCACAATAAGCTATCTGTAATCGGAGCGACGTAAATTGAGCAAATGTGATAGAATTTCGCTGAATTCTTTTATTAACCAAAATGTAAAATGATCTAATCGGGTCTCTGTTCGCCCTCGCCTAGAAGTTTAATAGTGCATTTTATTCGCCATTTCATGCGCTTTGAGATGCCGCTTGGCCCAATACGCTATCTGAAATAGCAGCGACGTAAATTAAACAAATGTGATAGAATGTCCCTGAAATCTTATATTAAACAAAATGTAAAATGATCTAATCGGGTCTCTGATTGCCCTATCATAGAAGTTTAAGAGTGCATTTTACTCGCCATTTCTTGCGCTTTGCGATGCCGCATAGCCCAATACGCTATCTGAAATATCAGCGACGTAAGTTGAACAAATGTGATAGAATTTCGCTGAATTCTTCTATTAAACAAAATATAAAATGATCTAATCGGGTCTCTGATTGCCCTATCATAGTAGTTTAGTAGTGCATTTTACTCGCCATTCCACGCGCTTTAAGATACCGCCTAGCCCAGTGCGCTATCTGAAATAGGAGCGACGAAAGTTGAACAAATGTGATAGAATTACGCTGAATTCTTATATTAACCGTAATATAAAATGATCTAATCGGGTCTCTGATTGCCCTATCATAGAAGTTTAATAGTGCATTTTACTCGCCTTTCCACGCGCTTTAAGATGCCGCCTAGCCCAGTACGCTATCTGAAATAGGAACGACGTAAATTGAACAAATGTGATAGAATTTTTCTGACTTCTTAAATTAATCATAATATAAAATGATCTAATCGGGTCTCTGTTTGCCCTACCCTAGAAGTTTAATAGTGCATTTTACTCGCCATTTCATGCGCTTTCAGATACCGCTTAGCCCAATACGCTATCTTTAATAGGAGCGACGTAAATTGAACAAATGTGATAGAATTTCGCTGAATTCTTACATTAACCATAATATAAAATGATCTAATCGGGTCTCTATTTGCCCTACCCTAGAAGTTTAATAGTGCATTTCACTTGTCATTTCATGCGCTTCGAGATGCCGCTAAGACCAATAAGCTATCTGAAATAGGAGCGACGTAAATTGAAGAAATGAGAAAGAATTATGCTGAATTCTTAAATTGACCGTAATATAAAATGATCTAATCGGGTCTCTGTTTGCCCTACCCTAGAAGTTTAATATTGCATTTCACTCGCCATTTCATGCGCTTTGAGGTGCCGCTTAGCCCAATATGCTATCTGAAATAGGAGCGACGTAAATTGAACAAATGTGATAGAATTTCCCTGAAATCTTATATTAAACAAAATATAAAATGATCTAATCGAGTGCCTGATTGCCCTATCATAGAAGTTTAGTAGTGCATTTTACTCGCCATTCCACGCGCTTTAAGATGCCGCCTAGCCCAGTGCGCTTTCAGAAATAGGAGCGACGTAACTTGAACAAATGTGATAGAATTACGCTGAATTCTTATATTAACCGTAACATAAAATGATCTAATCGGGTCTCTGTTTGCCTTATCCTAGAAGTTTAATAGTGCATTATACTCGCCATTTCATGCGCTATTAGATGTCGCTTAGCCCAGGACGCTATCTGAAATAGGAACGACGTAAATTGAACAAATGTGATAGAATTTTGCTGAATTCTTAAATTAACCATAATATAAAATGATCTAATCGGGTCTCTGTTTGCCCTACCCTAGAAGTTTAATAGTGCATTTCACTCGTCACTTCATGCGCTTTGAGATGCCGCTAAGCACAATAAGCTATCTGTAATAGGAGCGACGTAAATTGAGCAAATGTGATAGAATTTCGCTGAATTCTTTTATTAACCAAAATGTAAAATGATCTAATCGGGTCTCTGATTGCCCTATCATAGAAGTTTAACAGTGCATTTGACTCGCCATTTCATGCGCTTTGAGATGCCGCTTAGCCCAATACGCTATCTGAAATAGGAGCGACGTAAATTGAACAAATGTGATAGAATTTCGCTGAATTCTTATATTAACCAAAATATAAAATGATCTAATCGGGTCTCTGATTGCCCTATCATAGAAGTTTAATAGTGCATTTTACTCGCCATTCCATGCGCTTTAAGATGCCGCCTAGCCCAGTACGCTATCTGAAATAGGAGCGACGTAAACTGAACAAATGTGATAGAATTTTGCTGAATTCTTAAATTAACCATAATATAAAATGATCTAGTCGGGTCTCTGATTGCCCTAGCATAGAAGTTTAATAGTGCATTTTACTCGCCATTCCGCGCGCTTTAGGATGCCGCCTAGCCCTGTACGCTATCTGAAATAGGAGCGATGTAAGTTGAACAAATGTGATAGAATTGCGCTGAATTCTTATATTAACCGTAATATAAAATGATCTAATCGGGTATCCGTTTGCCTTACCCTAGAAGTTTAATAGTGCATTTTAATCGCCATTTCATGGGCTTTGAGATGCCGCGTAGCCCAATACGCTATCTGAAATAGGAGCGACGTAAATTGAACAAATGTGATAGAATTTCGGTGAATTCTTAAACTAACCATAATATAAAATGATCTAATAGGGTCTCTGTTTGCCCTACCCTACAAGTGTAATAGTGCATTTTACTCCCCATTCCACGCGCTTTAAGATGCCGCTTAGCCCAATACGCTATCTGAAATAGGAGCGACGTAAATGGAACAAATGTGATAGAATTTCCCTGAATTCTTATATTAACCTTAATGTAAAATGATCTAATCGGGTCTCTGTTCGCCCTACCATAGAAGTCTAATAGTGCATTTCACTCGTCATTTCATGCGCTTTGAGATGCCGCTTAGCCCATTATGCTATCTGAAATAGGAGCGACGTAAATTAAACAAAAGTGATACAATTTCGCTGAATTCTTATATTAACCAAAATATAAAATGATCTAATCAGGTCTCTGATTGCCCTATCATAGAAGTTCAATAGTGCATTTTACTCGCCATTTCATGCGCTTTGAGATGCCGCTTAGCCCAATACGCTGTCTGAAATAGGAGCGACGTAAATTGAACAAATGTGATAGAATTTCGGTGAATTCTTATATTGACCAAAATATAAAATGATCTAATCGGGTCTCTGATTGCCCTATCATAGAAGTTTAACAGTGCATTTTACTCGCCATTCCTCGCGTTTTAAGATGCCGCCAAGCCCAGTACGCTAGCTGAAATAGGAACGACGTAAATTGAAAAAATGTGATAGAATTTTGCTGAATTCTTAAATTAACCATTATATAAAATGATCTAATCGGGTCTCTGTTTGCCCTACCCTAGAAGTTAAATAGTGCAGTTTACTCGCCATTTCATGCACTTTGAGATGCTGCTTAGCCCAATACGCTAACTGAAATAGGAGCGACGTAAATTGAACAAATGTGATAGAATTTCACTGAATTCTTATATTAACCAAAATATAAAATGATCTAATCGGGTCTCTGATAGCCCTATCATAGAAGTTTAATAGTGCGTTTTACTCGCCATTCCACGCGCTTTAAGTTGCCGCCTAGCCCAGTACGCTATCTGAAAGAGGAGCGACGTAAGTTGAACAAATGTGATAGAATTACGCTGAATTCTTATATTAACCGTAATATAAAATGATCTAATCGGGTCTCTGTTTGCCTTATCCTAGAAGTTTAATAGTGCATTTTACTCGCCATTTCATACGCATTGAGATGCCGCTTAGCCCAATACGCTATCTGAAATAGGAGCGACGTAAGTTGAACAAATGTGATAGAATTACGCTGAATTCTTATATTAACCGTAATATAAAATGATCTAATCGGGTCTCTGTTTGCCCTACCCTAGAAGTTTAATAGTGCATTTTACTCGTCATTTCATACGCTTTGAGATGCCGCATAGCCCAATACGCTATCTGAAATAGGAACGACGTAAATTGAACAAATGTGATAGAATTTCTCTGAATTCTTAAATTAACCATAATATAAAATGATTTAATCGGGTCTTTGTTTGCCCTACCCTAGAAGTTTAATAGTGCATTATACTCGCCATTTCATGCGCTTTGAGATGCCGCTTAGCCCAATACGCTATCTGAAATAGTAGCGACGTAAATTGAACAAATGTGATAGAATTTCCCTGAATTCTTATATTAACCTTAATGTAAAATGATCTAATCGGGTCTTTCTTCGACCAACCCTAGAAGTTTAATAGTGCATTTCACTCGTCACTTCATGCGCTTTGAGATGCCGCTAAGCACAATAAGCTATCTGTAATAGGAGCGACGTAAATTGAACAAATGTGATAGAATTTCGCTGAATTCTTCTATTAACCATAATGTAAAATGATCTAATCGGGTCTCTGTTCGCCCTCGCCTAGAAGTTTAATAGTGCATTTTATTCGCCATTTCATGCGCTTTGAATATGCCGCTTAGCCCAATACGCTATCAGAAATAGGAGCGAAATAAATTGAACAAATGTGATAGAATTTCACTGAATTCTTATATTAACCAAAATATAAAATGATCTAATCGGGTCTCTGATTGCCCTAGCATAGAAGCTTAATAGTGCATTTTACTCGCCATTCCGCGCGCTTTAGGATGCCGCCTAGCCCAATACGCTATCTGAAATAGGAGCGACGTAAATTGAACAAATGTGATAGAATTTCGCTGAATTCTTAAATTAACCATAATATAAAATGATTTAATCGGGTCTTTGTTTGCCCTACCCTAGAAGTTTAATAGTGCATTTTACTCGCCATTTCATGCTCTTTGAGATGCCGCTTAGCCGAATACGCTAACTGAAATAGGAGCGACGTAAATTGAACAAATGAGATAGAATTTCCCTGAAATCTTATATTAAACAAAATATAAAATGATCTAATCGAGTGCCTGATTGCCCTATAATAGAAGTTTAGTAGTGCATTTTACTCGCCATTCCACGCGCTTTAAGATGCCGCCTCGCCCAGTACGCTATCAGAAATAGGAGCGACGTAACTTGTACAAATGTGATAGAATTACGCTGAATTCTTATATTAACCGTAACATAAAATGATCTAATCGGGTCTCTGTTTGCCTTATCCTAGAAGTTTAATAGTGCATTATGCTCGCCATTTCATGCGCTATTAGATGCCGCTTAGCCCAGGACGCTATCTGAAATAGGAACGACGTAAATTGAACAAATGTGATAGAATTTTGCTGAATTCTTAAATTAACCATAATATAAAATGATCTAATCGGGTCTCTGTTTTCCCTACCCTAGAAGTTTAATAGTGTATTTCACTCGTCACTTCATGCGCTTTGAGATGCCGCTAAGCACAATAAGCTATCTGTAATCGGAGCGACGTAAATTGAGCAAATGTGATAGAATTTCGCTGAATTCTTTTATTAACCAAAATGTAAAATGATCTAATCGGGTCTCTGTTCGCCCTCGCCTAGAAGTTTAATAGTGCATTTTATTCGCCATTTCATGCGCTTTGAGATGCCGCTTGGCCCAATACGCTATCTGAAATAGCAGCGACGTAAATTAAACAAATGTGATAGAATGTCCCTGAAATCTTATATTAAACAAAATGTAAAATGATCTAATCGGGTCTCTGATTGCCCTATCATAGAAGTTTAAGAGTGCATTTTACTCGCCATTTCTTGCGCTTTGCGATGCCGCATAGCCCAATACGCTATCTGAAATATCAGCGACGTAAGTTGAACAAATGTGATAGAATTTCGCTGAATTCTTCTATTAAACAAAATATAAAATGATCTAATCGGGTCTCTGATTGCTCTATCATAGTAGTTTAGTAGTGCATTTTACTCGCCATTCCACGCGCTTTAAGATACCGCCTAGCCCAGTGCGCTATCTGAAATAGGAGCGACGAAAGTTGAACAAATGTGATAGAATTACGCTGAATTCTTATATTAACCGTAATATAAAATGATCTAATCGGGTCTCTGATTGCCCTATCATAGAAGTTTAATAGTGCATTTTACTCGCCTTTCCACGCGCTTTAAGATGCCGCCTAGCCCAGTACGCTATCTGAAATAGGAACGACGTAAATTGAACAAATGTGATAGAATTTTTCTGACTTCTTAAATTAATCATAATATAAAATGATCTAATCGGGTCTCTGTTTGCCCTACCCTAGAAGTTTAATAGTGCATTTTACTCGCCATTTCATGCGCTTTCAGATACCGCTTAGCCCAATACGCTATCTTTAATAGGAGCGACGTAAATTGAACAAATGTGATAGAATTTCGCTGAATTCTTACATTAACCATAATATAAAATGATCTAATCGGGTCTCTATTTGCCCTACCCTAGAAGTTTAATAGTGCATTTCACTTGTCATTTCATGCGCTTCGAGATGCCGCTAAGACCAATAAGCTATCTGAAATAGGAGCGACGTAAATTGAAGAAATGAGAAAGAATTATGCTGAATTCTTAAATTGACCGTAATATAAAATGATCTAATCGGGTCTCTGTTTGCCCTACCCTAGAAGTTTAATATTGCATTTCACTCGCCATTTCATGCGCTTTGAGGTGCCGCTTAGCCCAATATGCTATCTGAAATAGGAGCGACGTAAATTGAACAAATGTGATAGAATTTCCCTGAAATCTTATATTAAACAAAATATAAAATGATCTAATCGAGTGCCTGATTGCCCTATCATAGAAGTTTAGTAGTGCATTTTACTCGCCATTCCACGCGCTTTAAGATGCCGCCTAGCCCAGTGCGCTTTCAGAAATAGGAGCGACGTAACTTGAACAAATGTGATAGAATTACGCTGAATTCTTATATTAACCGTAACATAAAATGATCTAATCGGGTCTCTGTTTGCCTTATCCTAGAAGTTTAATAGTGCATTATACTCGCCATTTCATGCGCTATTAGATGTCGCTTAGCCCAGGTCGCTATCTGAAATAGGAACGACGTAAATTGAACAAATGTGATAGAATTTTGCTGAATTCTTAAATTAACCATAATATAAAATGATCTAATCGGGTCTCTGTTTGCCCTACCCTAGAAGTTTAATAGTGCATTTCACTCGTCACTTCATGCGCTTTGAGATGCCGCTAAGCACAATAAGCTATCTGTAATAGGAGCGACGTAAATTGAGCAAATGTGATAGAATTTCGCTGAATTCTTTTATTAACCAAAATGTAAAATGATCTAATCGGGTCTCTGATTGCCCTATCATAGAAGTTTAACAGTGCATTTGACTCGCCATTTCATGCGCTTTGAGATGCCGCTTAGCCCAATACGCTATCTGAAATAGGGGCGACGTAAATTGAACAAATGTGATAGAATTACTCTGAATTCGTATATTAACCGTAATATAAAATGATCTAATCGGGTCTCTGTTTGCCTTACCCTAGAAGTTTAATAGTGCATTTTCCTCGCCATTTCATGCGCTTTGAGATGCCGCCTAGCCCAGTACGCTATCTGAAATAGGAGCGACGTAAATGGAACAAATGTGATAGAATTTCGCTGAATTCTTAAATTAACCATAATATAAAATGATTTAATCGGGTCTTTGTTTGCCCTACCCTAGAAGTTTAATAGTGCATTTTACTCGCCATTTCATGCTCTTTGAGATGCCGCTTAGCCGAATACGCTAACTGAAATAGGAGCGACGTAAATTGAACAAATGAGATAGAATTTCCCTGAAATCTTATATTAAACAAAATATAAAATGATCTAATCGAGTGCCTGATTGCCCTATAATAGAAGTTTAGTAGTGCATTTTACTCGCCATTCCACGCGCTTTAAGATGCCGCCTCGCCCAGTACGCTATCAGAAATAGGAGCGACGTAACTTGTACAAATGTGATAGAATTACGCTGAATTCTTATATTAACCGTAACATAAAATGATCTAATCGGGTCTCTGTTTGCCTTATCCTAGAAGTTTAATAGTGCATTATGCTCGCCATTTCATGCGCTATTAGATGCCGCTTAGCCCAGGACGCTATCTGAAATAGGAACGACGTAAATTGAACAAATGTGATAGAATTTTGCTGAATTCTTAAATTAACCATAATATAAAATGATCTAATCGGGTCTCTGTTTTCCCTACCCTAGAAGTTTAATAGTGTATTTCACTCGTCACTTCATGCGCTTTGAGATGCCGCTAAGCACAATAAGCTATCTGTAATCGGAGCGACGTAAATTGAGCAAATGTGATAGAATTTCGCTGAATTCTTTTATTAACCAAAATGTAAAATGATCTAATCGGGTCTCTGTTCGCCCTCGCCTAGAAGTTTAATAGTGCATTTTATTCGCCATTTCATGCGCTTTGAGATGCCGCTTGGCCCAATACGCTATCTGAAATAGCAGCGACGTAAATTAAACAAATGTGATAGAATGTCCCTGAAATCTTATATTAAACAAAATGTAAAATGATCTAATCGGGTCTCTGATTGCCCTATCATAGAAGTTTAAGAGTGCATTTTACTCGCCATTTCTTGCGCTTTGCGATGCCGCATAGCCCAATACGCTATCTGAAATATCAGCGACGTAAGTTGAACAAATGTGATAGAATTTCGCTGAATTCTTCTATTAAACAAAATATAAAATGATCTAATCGGGTCTCTGATTGCCCTATCATAGTAGTTTAGTAGTGCATTTTACTCGCCATTCCACGCGCTTTAAGATACCGCCTAGCCCAGTGCGCTATCTGAAATAGGAGCGACGAAAGTTGAACAAATGTGATAGAATTACGCTGAATTCTTATATTAACCGTAATATAAAATGATCTAATCGGGTCTCTGATTGCCCTATCATAGAAGTCTAATAGTGCATTTTACTCGCCTTTCCACGCGCTTTAAGATGCCGCCTAGCCCAGTACGCTATCTGAAATAGGAACGACGTAAATTGAACAAATGTGATAGAATTTTTCTGACTTCTTAAATTAATCATAATATAAAATGATCTAATCGGGTCTCTGTTTGCCCTACCCTAGAAGTTTAATAGTGCATTTTACTCGCCATTTCATGCGCTTTCAGATACCGCTTAGCCCAATACGCTATCTTTAATAGGAGCGACGTAAATTGAACAAATGTGATAGAATTTCGCTGAATTCTTACATTAACCATAATATAAAATGATCTAATCGGGTCTCTATTTGCCCTACCCTAGAAGTTTAATAGTGCATTTCACTTGTCATTTCATGCGCTTCGAGATGCCGCTAAGACCAATAAGCTATCTGAAATAGGAGCGACGTAAATTGAAGAAATGAGAAAGAATTATGCTGAATTCTTAAATTGACCGTAATATAAAATGATCTAATCGGGTCTCTGTTTGCCCTACCCTAGAAGTTTAATATTGCATTTCACTCGCCATTTCATGCGCTTTGAGGTGCCGCTTAGCCCAATATGCTATCTGAAATAGGAGCGACGTAAATTGAACAAATGTGATAGAATTTCCCTGAAATCTTATATTAAACAAAATATAAAATGATCTAATCGAGTGCCTGATTGCCCTATCATAGAAGTTTAGTAGTGCATTTTACTCGCCATTCCACGCGCTTTAAGATGCCGCCTAGCCCAGTGCGCTTTCAGAAATAGGAGCGACGTAACTTGAACAAATGTGATAGAATTACGCTGAATTCTTATATTAACCGTAACATAAAATGATCTAATCGGGTCTCTGTTTGCCTTATCCTAGAAGTTTAATAGTGCATTATACTCGCCATTTCATGCGCTATTAGATGTCGCTTAGCCCAGGACGCTATCTGAAATAGGAACGACGTAAATTGAACAAATGTGATAGAATTTTGCTGAATTCTTAAATTAACCATAATATAAAATGATCTAATCGGGTCTCTGTTTGCCCTACCCTAGAAGTTTAATAGTGCATTTCACTCGTCACTTCATGCGCTTTGAGATGCCGCTAAGCACAATAAGCTATCTGTAATAGGAGCGACGTAAATTGAGCAAATGTGATAGAATTTCGCTGAATTCTTTTATTAACCAAAATGTAAAATGATCTAATCGGGTCTCTGATTGCCCTATCATAGAAGTTTAACAGTGCATTTGACTCGCCATTTCATGCGCTTTGAGATGCCGCTTAGCCCAATACGCTATCTGAAATAGGGGCGACGTAAATTGAACAAATGTGATAGAATTACTCTGAATTCGTATATTAACCGTAATATAAAATGATCTAATCGGGTCTCTGTTTGCCTTACCCTAGAAGTTTAATAGTGCATTTTCCTCGCCATTTCATGCGCTTTGAGATGCCGCCTAGCCCAGTACGCTATCTGAAATAGGAGCGACGTAAATGGAACAAATGTGATAGAATTTCGCTGAATTCTTATATTAACCAAAATATAAAATGATCTAATCGGGTCTCTGATTGCCCTATCATAGAAGTTTAATAGTGAATTTTACTCGCCATTCCACGCGCTTTAAGATGCCGCCTAGCACAGTACGCTATCTGAAATAGGAGCGACGTAAATTGAACAAATGTGATAGAATTTCCCTGAAATCTTATATTAAACAAAATATAAAATGATCTAATCGGGTCTCTGATTGCCCTAGCATAGAAGTTTAATAGTGCACTTTACTCGCCATTCCGCGCGCTTTAGGATGCCGCCTAGCACAGTACGCTATCTGAAATAGGAACGACGTAAATTGAACAAATGTGATAGAATTTTGCTGAATTCTTAAATTAACCATAATATAAAATGATCTAATCGGGTATCTGTTTGCCTTACCCTAGAAGTTTAATAGTGCATTTTAATCGCCATTTCATGGGCTTTGAGATGCCGCTTAGCCCAATACGCTATCTGAAATAGGAGCGACGTAAATTGAACAAATGTGATAGAATTACGCTGAATTCTTATATTAACCGTAACATAAAATGATCTAATCGGGTCTCTGATTGCCCTATCATAGAAGTTTAATAGTGCATTTTACTCCCCTTTCCACGCGCTTTAAGATGCCGCCTAGCCCAGTACGCTATCTGAAATAGGAGCGACGTAAATTGAACAAATGTGGTAGAATTTCCCTGAAATCTTATATTAAACAAAATATAAAATGATCTAATCGGGTCTCTGATTGCCCTAGCATAGAAGTTTAATAGTGCATTTTACTCGCCATTCCGCGCGCTTTAGGATGCCGCCTAGCCCAGTACGCTATCTGAAATAGGAACGACGTAAATTGAACAAATGTGATAGAATTTTGCTGAATTCTTAAATTAACCATAATATAAAATGATCTAATCGGGTCTCTGTTTGCCCTACCCTAGAAGTTTAATAGTGCATTTCACTCGTCACTTCATGCGCTTTGAGATGCCGCTAAGCACAATAAGCTATCTGTAATAGGAGCGACGTAAATTGAGCGAATGTGATAGAATTTCGCTGAATTCTTTTATTAAACAAAATGTAAAATGATCTAATCGGGTCTCTGATTACCCTATCATAGAAGTTTAAGAGTGCATTTTACTCGCCATTTCTTGCGCTTTGCGATGCCTCATATTCCAATACGCTATCTGAAATATCAGCGACGTAAGTTGAACAAATGTGATAGAATTTCGCTGAATTCTTTTATTAAACAAAATATAAAATGATATAATCAGGTCTCTGATTGCCCTATCATAGAAGTTTAATAGTGCATTTTACTCGCCATTTCATGCGCTTTAAGATGCCGCCTATCCGAGTACGCTATTTGAAATAGGAGCAACGTAAATTGAACAAATGTGACAGAATTACGCTGAATTCTTATATTAACCGTAATATAAAATGATCTAATCGGGTCTCTGTTTGCCTTATCCTAGAAGCTTAGTAGTGCATTTTACTCGCCATTTCATGCGCTTTGAGATGCCGCTTAGCCCAATACGCTATCTGAAATAGGAGCGACGTAAATTGAACAAATGTGATAGAATTTCGCTGAATTCTTATATTAACCGTAATATAAAATGATCTATTCTGGTTTCTGTTCGCCCTACCCCAGAAGTTTAATAGAGCATTTCACTCGTCAATCCATGCGCATTGAGATGCCGCTTAGCCCAATACGCTATCTGAAATAGGAGCGACGTAAATTGAACAAATGTCATAGAATTTCGCTGAGTTCTTATATTAACCAAAATATAAAATGATCTAATCGGGTCTCTGATTGCCCTATCATAGAAGTTTAATAGTGCATTTTACTCGCCATTCCACGCGCTTTAAGAGGCCGCATAGCCCAGTACGCTTTCTGAAATAGGAGCGACGTAAACTGAACAAATATGATAGAATTTTGCTGAATTCTTAAATTAACCATAATATAAAATGATCTAGTCGGGTCTCTGATTGCCCTACCCTAGAAGTTTAATAGTGCATTTTACTCGCCATTTCATGCGCTTTGAGATGCCGCTTAGCCCAATACGCTATCTGAAATAGGAGCGACGTAAATTGAACAAATGTGATAGAATTTCGCTGAATCCTTATATTAACCAAAATATAAAATGATCTAATCGGGTCTCTGATTGCCCTATCATAGAAGTTTGATAGTGTATTTTACTCGACATTCCACGCGCTTTAAGTTGCCGCCAGCCCAGTACGCTATCTGAAATAGGAGCTACGTATGTTGAACAAATGTGACAGAATTACGCTGAATTCTTATATTAACCGTAATATAAAATGATCTAATCGGGTCTCTGTTTGCCTTATCCTAGAAGTTTAATAGTGCATTTTACTCGCCATTCCACGCGCTTTAAGATGCCGGCTAGCCCAGGACGCTATCTGAAATAGGAGCTACGTAAGTTGAACAAATGTGACAGAGTTACGCTGAATTCTTATATTAACCGCAATATAAAATGATCTAATCGGGTCTCTGTTTGCCTACCCTAGAAGTTTAGTAGTGCATTTTACTCGCCATGTCTTGCGCTTTGAGATGCAACTTACCCCAATACGCTATCTGAAATAGGAGCGACGTAAATTGAACAAATGTGATAGAATTTCGCTGAATTCTTATATTAACCAAAACATAAAATGATCTAATCGGGTCTCTGATTGCCCTATCATAGAAGTTTAATATTGCATTTTACTCGCCATTCCACGCGCTTTAAGATGCCGCCTAGCTCAGTACGCTATCTGAAATAGGAGCGACGAAAGTTGAACAAATGTGATAGAATTACGCTGAATTCTTATATTAACCAAAATATAAAATGATCTAATCGGGTCTCTGATTACCCTATCATAGAAGTTTGATAGTGAATTTTACTCGCCATTCCACGCGCTTTAAGAAGCCGCATAGCCCAGTACGCTATCTGAAATAGGAGCGACGTAAACTGAACAAATGTGATAGAATTTTGCTGAATTCTTAAATTAACCATAATATAAAATGATCTAGTCGGGTCTCTGATTGCCCTACCCTAGAAGTTTAATACTGCATTTTACTCGCCATTTCATGCGCTTTGAGATGCAGCTTAGCCCAATACGCTATCTGAAATAGGAGCGACGTAAATTGAACAAATGTGATAGAATTTCGCTGAATTCTTATATTAACCAAAATATAAAATGATCTAATCGGGTCTCTGTTTGCCCTACCCTAGAAGTTTAATAGTGCATTTTACTCGCCATTTCTCGCGCTTTGAGATGCCGCTTAGCCCAATACGCTATCTGAAATATCAGCGACGTAAATTGAACAAATCTGAGAGAATTTCGCTGAATTCTTAAATTAACCATAATATAAAATGATCTTATCGGGTCTCTGTTTGCACTACCCTAGAAGTTTAATAGTGCATTTTACTCGACATTTCTTGCGCTTTGAGATGCCGCTTAGTCCAATACGCTATCTGAAATATCAGCGACGTAAATTGAACAAATGTGAGAGAATTTCGCTGAATTCTTATATTAACCAAAATATAAAATGATCTAATCGGGTCTCTGATTGCCCTATCATAGAAGTTTAGTAGTGCATTTTACTCGCCCTTCCACGCGCTTTGAGATACCACCTAGCCCAGTACGCTATCTGAAATAGGAGCGACGTAAGTTGAACAAATGTGATAGAATTACGCTGAATTCTTATATTAACCGTAATATAAAATGATCTAATCGGGTCTCTGTTTGCCCTACCCTAGAAGTATAACAGTGCATTTTACTCGTCATTTCATGCGCTTTGAGATGCCGCATAGCCCAATACGCTATCTGAAATAGGAATGACGTAAATTGAACAAATGTGATAGAATTTTTCTGAATTCTTAAATTAACCATAATATAAAATGATCTAATCGGGTCTCTGTTTGCCCTACCCTTGAAGTTTAATAGTGCATTTTACTCGCCATTCCACGCGCTTTAAGATGCCGCCTAGCCCAATACGCTATCTGAAATACGAGCGACGTAAGTTGAACAAATGTGATAGAATTTCGCTGAATTCTTTTATTAACCATAATGTAAAATGATCTTATCGCGTCTCTGATTTCCCTATCATAGAAGTTTAACAGTGCATTTGACTCGCCATTTCATGCGCTTTGAGAAGCCGCTTAGCCCAATACGCTATCTGAAATAGGGGCGACGTAAATTGAACAAATGTGATAGAATTACTCTGAATTCTTATATTAACCGTAATATAAAATGATCTAATCGGGTCTCTGTTTGCCCTACCCTAGAAGTTTAATAGGGCATTTTACTCGCCATTTCATGCGCTTTGAGATGCCGCTTAGCCCAATACGCTATCTGAAATAGGAGCGACGTAAATTGAACAAATGTGATAGAATTTCGCTGAATTCTTAAATTAACCATAATATAAAATGATCTAATGGGGTCTTTGATTGCCCTACCCTAGAAGATTAATAGTGCATTTCACTCGCCATTTAATGCGCTTTGAGATGCCGCTTGGCCCAATACGCTATCTGACATAGGAGCGACGTAAATTGAACAAATGTGATAGAATTTCGCTGAATTCTTATATTAACCAAAATATAAAATGATCTAATCGGGTCTCTGATTGCCCTATCATAGAAGTTTAATAGTGCATTTTGCTCGCCATTCCACGCGCTTTAAGTTGCCGCCTAGCCCAGTACGCTATCTGAAATAGGAGCTACGTAAATTGAACAAATGTGATAGAATTTCGCTGAATTCTTTTATTAACCATAATGTAAAATGATCTTATCGGGTCTCTGTTTGCCCTACCCTAGAAGTTTAATAGCGCATTTTACTCGCCATTTCATGCGCTTTGAGATGCCGCTTAGCCCAATACGCTATCTGAAATACGAGCGACGTAAGAGGAACAAATGTGATAGAATTTCGCTGAATTCTTTTATTAACCATAATGTAAAATGATCTAATCGGGTCTCTGTTCGCCCTAGCCTAGAAGTTTACTAGTGCATTTTATTCGCCATTTCATGCTCTTTGAGATGCCCCATAGCCGAATACGCTAACTGAAATAGGAGCGACGTAAATTGAACAAATGAGATAGAATTTCCCTGAAATCTTATATTAAACAAAATATAAAATGATCTAATCGAGTGCCTGATTGCCCTATCATAGAAGTTTAGTAGTGCATTTTACTCGCCATTCCACGCGCTTTAAGATGCCGCCTAGCCCAGTACGCTTTCAGAAATAGGAGCGACGTAACTTGAACAAATGTGATAGAATTACGCTGAATTCTTATATTAACCGTAACATAAAATGATCTAATCGGGTCTCTGTTTGCCTTATCCTAGAAGTTTAATAGTGCATTATACTCGCCATTTCATGCGCTATTAGATGTCGCTTAGCCCGGGACGCTATCTGAAATAGGAACGACGTAAATTGAACAAATGTGATAGAATTTTGCTGAATTCTTAAATTAACCATAATATAAAATGATCTAATCGGGTCTCTGTTTGCCCTACCCTAGAAGTTTAATAGTGCATTTCGCTCGTCACTTCATGCGCTTTGAGATGCCGCTAAGCACAATAAGCTATCTGTAATAGGAGCGACGTAAATTGAGCAAATGTGATAGAATTTCGCTGAATTCTTTTATTAACCAAAATGTAAAATGATCTAATCGGGTCTCTGATTGCCCTATCATAGAAGTTTAAGAGTGCATTTTACTCGCCATTTCTTGCGCTTTGCGATGCCGCATAGCCCAATACGCTATCTGAAATATCAGCGACGTAAGTTGAACAAATGTGATAGAATTTCGCTGAATTCTTTTATTATACAAAATATAAAATGATCTAATCGGGTCTCTGATTGCCCTATCATAGAAGTTTAATAGTGCATTTTACTCGCCATTTCATGCGCTTTGAGATGCCACTTAGCCCAATACGCTATCTGCAATAGGAGCGACGTAAGTTGAACAAATGTGATAGAATTACGCTGAATTCTTATATTAACCGTAACATAAAATGATCTAATCGGGTCTCTGTTTGCCTTATCCTAGAAGTTTAATAGTGCATTATACTCGCCATTTCATGCGCTATTAGATGCCGCTTAGCACTGGACGCTATCTGAAATAGGAACGACGTAAATTGAACAAATGTGATAGAATTTTGCTGAATTCTTAAATTAACCATAATATAAAATGATCTAATCGGGTATCTGTTTGCCTTACCCTAGAAGTTTAATAGTGCATTTTAATCGCCATTTCATGGGCTTTGAGATGCCGCTTAGCCCAATACGCTATCTGAAATAGGAGCGACGTAAATTGAACAAATGTGATAGAATTACGCTGAATTCTTATATTAACCGTAACATAAAATGATCTAATCGGGTCTCTGATTGCCCTATCATAGAAGTTTAATAGTGCATTTTACTCCCCTTTCCACGCGCTTTAAGATGCCGCCTAGCCCAGTACGCTATCTGAAATAGGAGCGACGTAAATTGAACAAATGTGGTAGAATTTCCCTGAAATCTTATATTAAACAAAATATAAAATGATCTAATCGGGTCTCTGATTGCCCTAGCATAGAAGTTTAATAGTGCATTTTACTCGCCATTCCGCGCGCTTTAGGATGCCGCCTAGCCCAGTACGCTATCTGAAATAGGAACGACGTAAATTGAACAAACGTGATAGAATTTTGCTGAATTCTTAAATTAACCATAATATAAAATGATCTAATCGGGTCTCTGTTTGCCCTACCCTAGAAGTTTAATAGTGCATTTCACTCGTCACTTCATGCGCTTTGAGATGCCGCTAAGCACAATAAGCTATCTGTAATAGGAGCGACGTAAATTGAGCGAATGTGATAGAATTTCGCTGAATTCTTTTATTAAACAAAATGTAAAATGATCTAATCGGGTCTCTGTTCGCCCTCGCCTAGAAGTTTAATAGTGCATTTTATTCGCCATTTCTTGCGCTTTGAGATGCCGCTTAGCCCAATACGCTATCTGAAATAGCAGCGACGTAAATTAAACAAATGTGATAGAATGTCCCTGAAATGTTATATTAAACAAAATGTAAAATGATCTAATCGGGTCTCTGATTGCCCTATCATAGAAGTTTAAGAGCGCATTTTACTCGCCATTTCTTGCGCTTTGCGATGCCTCATAGCCCAATACGCTATCTGAAATATCAGCGACGTAAGTTGAACAAATGTGATAGAATTTCGCTGAATTCTTTTATTAAACAAAATATAAAATGATATAATCAGGTCTCTGATTGCCCTATCATAGAAGTTTAATAGTGCATTTTACTCGCCATTTCATGCGCTTTAAGATGCCGCCTGTCCGAGTACGCTATTTGAAATAGGAGCAACGTAAATTGAACAAATGTGACAGAATTACGCTGAATTCTTATATTAACCGTAATATAAAATGATCTAATCGGGTCTCTGTTTGCCTTATCCTAGAAGCTTAGTAGTGCATTGTACTCGCCATTTCATGCGCTTTGAGATGCCGCTTAGCCCAATACGCTATCTGAAATAGGAGCGACGTAAATTGAACAAATGTGATAGAATTTCGCTGAATTCTTATATTAACCGTAATATAAAATGATCTATTCTGGTTTCTGTTCGCCCTACCCCAGAAGTTTAATAGAGCATTTCACTCGTCAGTCCATGCGCATTGAGATGCCGCTTAGCCCAATACGCTATCTGTAATAGGAGCGACGTAAATTGAACAAATGTAATAGAATTTCGCTGAGTTCTTATATTAACCAAAATATAAAATGATCTAATCGGGTCTCTGAGTTGCCCTATCATAGAAGTTTAATAGTGCATTTTACTCGCCATTCCACGCGCTTTAAGATGCCGCATAGCCCAGTACGCTTTCTGAAATAGGAGCGACGTAAACTGAACAAATATGATAGAATTTTGCTGAATTCTTAAATTAACCATAATATAAAATGATCTAGTCGGGTCTCTGATTGCCCTACCCCTAGAAGTTTAATAGTGCATTTTACTCGCCATTTCATGCGCTTTGAGATGCCGCTTAGCCCCAATACGCTATCTGAAATAGGAGCGACGTAAATTGAACAAATGTGATAGAATTTCGCTGAATCCTTATATTAACCAAAATATAAAATGATCTAATCGGGGTCTCTGATTGCCCTATCATAGAAGTTTGATAGTGTATTTTACTCGACATTCCACGCGCTTTAAGTTGCCCGCCAGCCCAGTACGCTATCTGAAATAGGAGCTACGTATGTTGAACAAATGTGACAGAATTACGCTGAATTCTTATATTAACCGTAATATAAAATGATCTAATCGGGTCTCTGTTTGCCTTATCCTAGAAGTTTAATAGTGCATTTTACTCGCCATTCCACGCGCTTTAAGATGCCCGGCTAGCCCAGGACGCTATCTGAAATAGGAGCTACGTAAGTTGAACAAATGTGACAGAGTTACGCTGAATTCTTATATTAACCGCAATATAAAATGATCTAATCGGGTCTCTGTTTGCCTACCCTAGAAGTTTAGTAGTGCATTTTACTCGCCATGTCTTGCGCTTTGAGATGCAACTTACCCCAATACGCTATCTGAAATAGGAGCGACGTAAATTGAACAAATGTGATAGAATTTCGCTGAATTCTTATATTAACCAAAACATAAAATGATCTAATCGGCGTCTCTGATTGCCCTATCATAGAAGTTTAATATTGCATTTTACTCGCCATTCCACGCGCTTTAGGATGGCCGCCTAGCTCAGGTACGCTATCTGAAATAGGAGCGACGTAAGTTGAACAAATGTGATAGAATTACGCTGAATTCTTATATTAACCAAAATATAAAATGATCTAATCGGGTCTCTGATTACCCTATCATAGAAGTTTGATAGTGAATTTTACTCGCCATTCCACGCGCTTTAAGATGCCGCATAGCCCAGTACGCTATCTGAAATAGGAGCGACGTAAACTGAACAAATGTGATAGAATTTTGCTGAATTCTTAAATTAACCATAATATAAAATGATCTAGTCGGGTCTCTGATTGCCCTACCCTAGAAGTTTAATACTGCATTTTACTCGCCATTTCATGCGCTTTGAGATGCAGCTTAGCCCAATACGCTATCTGAAATAGGAGCGACGTAAATTGAACAAATGTGATAGAATTTCGCTGAATTCTTATATTAACCAAAATATAAAATGATCTAATCGGGTCTCTGTTTGCCCTACCCTAGAAGTTTAATAGTGCATTTTACTCGCCATTTCTCGCGCTTTGAGATGCCGCTTAGCCCAATACGCTATCTGAAATATCAGCGACGTAAATTGAACAAATCTGAGAGAATTTCGCTGAATTCTTAAATTAACCATAATATAAAATGATCTTATCGGGTCTCTGTTTGCACTACCCTAGAAGTTTAATAGTGCATTTTACTCGACATTTCTTGCGCTTTGAGATGCCGCTTAGTCCAATACGCTATCTGAAATATCAGCGACGTAAATTGAACAAATGTGAGAGAATTTCGCTGAATTCTTATATTAACCAAAATATAAAATGATCTAATCGGGTCTCTGATTGCCCTATCATAGAAGTTTAGTAGTGCATTTTACTCGCCCTTCCACGCGCTTTGAGATACCACCTAGCCCAGTACGCTATCTGAAATAGGAGCGACGTAAGTTCAACAAATGTGATAGAATTACGCTGAATTCTTATATTAACCGTAATATAAAATGATCTAATCGGGTCTCTGTTTGCCCTACCCTAGAAGTATAACAGTGCATTTTACTCGTCATTTCATGCGCTTTGAGATGCCGCATAGCCCAATACGCTATCTGAAATAGGAACGACGTAAATTGAACAAATGTGATAGAATTTTTCTGAATTCTTAAATTAACCATAATGTAAAATGATCTTATCGCGTCTCTGATTTCCCTATCATAGAAGTTTAACAGTGCATTTGACTCGCCATTTCATGCGCTTTGAGAAGCCGCTTAGCCCAATACGCTATCTGAAATAGGGGCGACGTAAATTGAACAAATGTGATAGAATTACTCTGAATTCTTATATTAACCGTAATATAAAATGATCTAATCGGGTCTCTGTTTGCCCTACCCTAGAAGTTTAATAGTGCATTTTACTCGCCATTTCATGCGCTTTGAGATGCCGCTTAGCCCAATACGCTATCTGAAATAGGAGCGACGTAAATTGAACAAATGTGATAGAATTTCGCTGAATTCTTAAATTAACCATAATATAAAATGATCTAATGGGGTCTTTGATTGCCCTACCCTAGAAGATTAATAGTGCATTTCACTCGCCATTTAATGCGCTTTGAGATGCCGCTTGGCCCAATACGCTATCTGACATAGGAGCGACGTAAGTTGAACAAATGTGATAGAATTTCGCTGAATTCTTTTATTAACCATAATGTAAAATGATCTAATCGGGTCTCTGTTCGCCCTAGCCTAGAAGTTTACTAGTGCATTTTATTCGCCATTTCATGCTCTTTGAGATGCCCCATAGCCGAATACGCTAACTGAAATAGGAGCGACGTAAATTGAACAAATGAGATAGAATTTCCCTGAAATCTTATATTAAACAAAATATAAAATGATCTAATCGAGTGCCTGATTGCCCTATCATAGAAGTTTAGTAGTGCATTTTACTCGCCATTCCACGCGCTTTAAGATGCGGCCTAGCCCAGTACGCTTTCAGAAATAGGAGCGACGTAACTTGAACAAATGTGATAGAATTACGCTGAATTCTTATATTAACCGTAACATAAAATGATCTAATCGGTCTCTGTTTGCCTTATCCTAGAAGTTTAATAGTGCATTATACTCGCCATTTCATGCGCTATTAGATGTCGCTTAGCCCAGGACGCTATCTGAAATAGGAACGACGTAAATTGAACAAATGTGATAGAATTTTGCTGAATTCTTAAATTAACCATAATATAAAATGATCTAATCGGGTCTCTGTTTGCCCTACCCCTAGAAGTTTAATAGTGCATTTCACTCGTCACTTCATGCGCTTTGAGATGCCGCTAAGCACAATAAGCTATCTGTAATAGGAGCGACGTAAATTGAGCAAATGTGATAGAATTTCGCTGAATTCTTTTATTAACCAAAATGTAAAATGATCTAATCGGGTCTCTGATTGCCCTATCATAGAAGTTTAAGAGTGCATTTTACTCGCCATTTCTTGCGCTTTGCGATGCCGCATAGCCCAATACGCTATCTGAAATATCAGCGACGTAAGTTGAACAAATGTGATAGAATTTCGCTGAATTCTTTTATTAAACAAAATATAAATGATCTAATCGGGTCTCTGATTGCCCTATCATAGAAGTTTAATAGTGCATTTTACTCGCCATTTCATGCGCTTTGAGATGCCACTTAGCCCAATACGCTATCTGCAATAGGAGCGACGTAAGTTGAACAAATGTGATAGAATTACGCTGAATTCTTATATTAACCGTAACATAAAATGATCTAATCGGGTCTCTGTTTGCCTTATCCAAGAAGTTTAATAGTGCATTATACTCGCCATTTCATGCGCTATTAGATGCCGCTTAGCACAGGACGCTATCTGAAATAGGAACGACGTAAATTGAACAAATGTGATAGAATTTTGCTGAATTCTTAAATTAACCATAATATAGAATGATCTAATCGGGTCTCTGTTTGCCCTACCCTAGAAGTTTAATAGTGCATTTCACTCGTCACTTCATGCGCTTTGAGATGCCGCTAAGCACAATAAGCTATCTGTAATAGGAGCGACGTAAATTGAGCAAATGTGATAGAATTTCGCTGAATTCTTTATTAACCAAAATGTAAAATGATCTAATCGGGTCTCTGTTCGCCCTCGCCTAGAAGTTTAATAGTGCATTTTATTCGCCATTTCATGCGCTTTGAGATGCCGCTTAGCCCAGTATGCTATCTGAAATAGCAGCGACGTAAATTAAACAAATGTGATAGAATGTCCCTGAAATCTTATATTAAACAAAATGTAAAATGATCTAATCGGGTGTCTGATTGCCCTATCATAGAAGTTTAAGAGTGCATTTTACTCGCCATTTCTTGCGCTTTGCGATGCCGCATAGCCCAATACGCTATCTGAAATACCAGCGACGTAAGTTGAACAAATGTGATAGAATTTCGCTGAATTCTTTTATTAAACAAAATATAAAATGATCTAATCGGGTCTCTGACTGCCCTATCATAGAAGTTTAATAGTGCATTTTACTCGCCATTTCATGCGCTTTGAGATGCCACTTAGCCCAATACGCTATCTGCAATAGGAGCGACGTAAGTTGAACAAATGTGATAGAATTTCGCTGAATTCTTTTATTAACCATAATGTAAAATGATCTAATCGGGTCTCCGTTCGCCCTAGCCTAGAAGTTTAATAGCTCATTTTATTCGCTATTTCATGCGCTTTGAGATGCCGCTTAGCCCAATACGCTATCTGAAATAGGAGCGACGTAAATTGAACAAATGTGATAGAATTTCCCTGAATTCTTATATTAACCTTAATGTAAAATGATCTAATCGGGTCTTTCTTCGACCAACCCTAGAAGTTTAATAGTGCATTTCACTCGCCATTTCATGCGCTATTAGATGCCGCTTAGCCAGGGCGCTATCTGAAATAGGAACGACGTAAATTGAACAAATGTGATAGAATTTTGCTGAATTCTTAAATTAACCATAATATAAAATGATCTAATCGGGTCTCTGTTTGCCCTACCCTACAAGCTTAATAGTGCATTTCACTCGTCACTTCATGCGCTTTGAGATGCCGCTAAGCACAATAAGCTATCTGTAATAGGAGCGACGTAAATTGAGCAAATGTGATAGAATTTCGCTGAATTCTTTTATTAACCAAAATGTAAAATGATCTAATCGGGACTCTGTTCGCCCTCGCCTAGAAGTTTAATAGTGCATTTTATTCGCCATTTCATGCGCTTTGAGATGCCGCTTAGCCCAATACGCTATCTGAAATAGCAGCGACGTAAATTAAACAAATGTGATAGAATGTCCCTGAAATCTTATATTAAACAAAATGTAAAATGATCTAATCGGGTCTCTGATTGCCCTATCATAGAAGTTTAAGAGTGCATTTTACTCGCCATTTCTTGCGCTTTGCGATGCCGCATAGCCCAATACGCTATCTGAAATACCAGCGACGTAAGTTGAACAAATGTGATAGAATTTCGCTGAATTCTTTTATTAAACAAAAATATAAAATGATCTAATCGGGTCTCTGACTGCCCTATCATAGAAGTTTAATAGTGCATTTTACTCGCCATTTCATGCGCTTTGAGATGCCACTTAGCCCAATACGCTATCTGCAATAGGAGCGACGTAAGTTGAACAAATGTGATAGAATTTCGCTGAATTCTTTTATTAAACATGATGTAAAATGATCTAATCGGGTCTCTGTTCGCCCTAGCCTAGAAGTTTAATAGCTCATTTTATTCGCTATTTCATGCGCTTTGAGATGCCGCTCAGCCCAATACGCTATCTGAAATAGGCGCGACGTAAATTGAACAAATGTGATAGAATTTCGCTGAATTCTTATATTAACCAAAATATAAATTGACCTAATCGGGTCTCTGATTGCCCTATCATAGTAGTTTAGTAGTGCATTTTACTCGCCATTCCACGCGCTTTAAGATGCCACCTAGCCCAGTACGCTATCTGAAATAGGAGCCACGTAAGTTGAACAAATGTGATAGAATTACGCTGAATTCTTATATTAACCGTAATATAAAATGATCTAATCGGGTCTCTGATTGCCCTATCATAGAAGTTTAATAGTGCATTTTACTCGCCATTTCATGCGCTTTGAGATGCCACTTAGCCCAATACGCTATCTGCAATAGGAGCGACGTAAGTTGAACAAATGTGATAGAATTTCGCTGAATTCTTTTATTAACCATAATGTAAAATGATCTAATCGGGTCTCTGTTCGCCCTAGCCTGGAAGTTTAATAGCTCATTTTATTCGCCATTTCATGCGCTTTGAGATGCCGCTTAGCCCAATACGCTATCTGAAATGGGAGCGACGTAAATTGAACAAATGTGATAGAATTTCCCTGAAATCTTATATTAAACAAAATATAAAATGATCTAATCGGGTCTCTGATTGCCCTAGCATAGAAGTTTAATAGTGCATTTTACTCGCCATTCCGCGCGCTTTAGGATGCCGCCTAGCCCTGTACGCTATCTGAAATAGGAGCGATGTAAGTTGAACAAATGTGATAGAATTGCGCTGAATTCTTATATTAACCGTAATATAAAATGATCTAATCGGGTATCCGTTTGCCTTACCCCAGAAGTTTAATAGTGCATTTTAATCGCCATTTCATGGGCTTTGAGATGCCGCGTAGCCCAATACGCTATCTGAAATAGGAGCGACGTAAATTGAACAAATGTGATAGAATTTCGGTGAATTCTTAAACTAACCATAATATAAAATGATCTAATAGGGTCTCTGTTTGCCCTACCCTACAAGTGTAATAGTGCATTTTACTCCCCATTCCACGCGCTTTAAGATGCCGCTTAGCCCAATACGCTATCTGAAATAGGAGCGACGTAAATGGAACAAATGTGATAGAATTTCCCTGAATTCTTATATTAACCTTAATGTAAAATGATCTAATCGGGTCTCTGTTCGCCCTACCATAGAAGTCTAATAGTGCATTTCACTCGTCATTTCATGCGCTTTGAGATGCCGCTTAGCCCATTATGCTATCTGAAATAGGAGCGACGTAAATTAAACAAAAGTGATACAATTTCGCTGAATTCATATATTAACCAAAATATAAAATGATCTAATCAGGTCTCTGATTGCCCTATCATAGAAGTTCAATAGTGCATTTTACTCGCCATTTCATGCGCTTTGAGATGCCGCTTAGCCCAATACGCTGTCTGAAATAGGAGCGACGTAAATTGAACAAATGTGATAGAATTTCGGTGAATTCTTATATTGACCAAAATATAAAATGATCTAATCGGGTCTCTGATTGCCCTATCATAGAAGTTTAACAGTGCATTTTACTCGCCATTCCTCGCGTTTTAAGATGCCGCCAAGCCCAGTACGCTAGCTGAAATAGGAACGACGTAAATTGAAAAAATGTGATAGAATTTTGCTGAATTCTTAAATTAACCATTATATAAAATGATCTAATCGGGTCTCTGTTTGCCCTACCCTAGAAGTTTAATAGTGCAGTTTACTCGCCATTTCATGCACTTTGAGATGCTGCTTAGCCCAATACGCTAACTGAAATAGGAGCGACGTAAATTGAACAAATGTGATAGAATTTCACTGAATTCTTATATTAACCAAAATATAAAATGATCTAATCGGGTCTCTGATAGCCCTATCATAGAAGTTTAATAGTGCGTTTTACTCGCCATTCCACGCGCTTTAAGTTGCCGCCTAGCCCAGTACGCTATCTGAAAGAGGAGCGACGTAAGTTGAACAAATGTGATAGAATTACGCTGAATTCTTATATTAACCGTAATATAAAATGATCTAATCGGGTCTCTGTTTGCCTTATCCTAGAAGTTTAATAGTGCATTTTACTCGCCATTTCATACGCATTGAGATGCCGCTTAGCCCAATACGCTATCTGAAATAGGAGCGACGTAAGTTGAACAAATGTGATAGAATTACGCTGAATTCTTATATTAACCGTAATATAAAATGATCTAATCGGGTCTCTGTTTGCCTTATTCTAGAAGTTTAATAGTGCATTATACTCGCCATTTCATGCGCTTTGAGATGCCGCTTAGCCCAATACGCTATCTGAAATAGTAGCGACGTAAATTGAACAAATGTGATAGAATTTCCCTGAATTCTTATATTAACCTTAATGTAAAATGATCTAATCGGGTCTTTCTTCGACCAACCCTAGAAGTTTAATAGTGCATTTCACTCGTCACTTCATGCGCTTTGAGATGCCGCTAAGCACAATAAGCTATCTGTAATAGGAGCGACGTAAATTGAACAAATGTGATAGAATTTCGCTGAATTCTTCTATTAACCATAATGTAAAATGATCTAATCGGGTCTCTGTTCGCCCTCGCCTAGAAGTTTAATAGTGCATTTTATTCGCCATTTCATGCGCTTTGAGATGCCGCTTAGCCCAATACGCTATCAGAAATAGGAGCGAAATAAATTGAACAAATGTGATAGAATTTCACTGAATTCTTATATTAACCAAAATATAAAATGATCTAATCGGGTCTCTGATTGCCCTAGCATAGAAGCTTAATAGTGCATTTTACTCGACATTCCGCGCGCTTTAGGATGCCGCCTAGCCCAATACGCTATCTGAAATAGGAGCGACGTAAATTGAACAAATGTGATAGAATTTCGCTAAATTCTTAAATTAACCATAATATAAAATGATTTAATCGGGTCTTTGTTTGCCCTACCCTAGAAGTTTAATAGTGCATTTTACTCGCCATTTCATGCTCTTTGAGATGCCGCTTAGCCGAATACGCTAACTGAAATAGGAGCGACGTAAATTGAACAAATGAGATAGAATTTCCCTAAAATCTTATATTAAACAAAATATAAAATGATCTAATCGGGTCTCTGATTGCCCTATCATAGAAGTTTAATAGTGCATTTTACTCGCCATTCCACGCGCTTTAAGATGCCGCCTAGCCCAGTACGCTTTCAGAAATAGGAGCGACGTAAATTGAACAAATGTGATAGAATTTCGCTGAATTCTTACATTAACCATAATATAAAATGATCTAATCGGGTCTCTATTTGCCCTACCCTAGAAGTTTAATAGTGCATTTCACTTGTCATTTCATGCGCTTCGAGATGCCGCTAAGACCAATAAGCTATCTGAAATAGGAGCGACGTAAATTGAAGAAATGAGAAAGAATTATGCTGAATTCTTAAATTGACCGTAATATAAAATGATCTAATCGGGTCTCTGTTTGCCCTACCCTAGAAGTTTAATATTGCATTTCACTCGCCATTTCATGCGCTTTGAGGTGCCGCTTAGCCCAATATGCTATCTGAAATAGGAGCGACGTAAATTGAACAAATGTGATAGAATTTCCCTGAAATCTTATATTAAACAAAATATAAAATGATCTAATCGAGTGCCTGATTGCCCTATCATAGAAGTTTAGTAGTGCATTTTACTCGCCATTCCACGCGCTTTAAGATGCCGCCTAGCCCAGTACGCTTTCAGAAATAGGAGCGACGTAACTTGAACAAATGTGATAGAATTACGCTGAATTCTTATATTAACCGTAACATAAAATGATCTAATCGGGTCTCTGTTTGCCTTATCCTAGAAGTTTAATAGTGCATTATACTCGCCATTTCATGCGCTATTAGATGTCGCTTAGCCCAGGACGCTATCTGAAATAGGAACGACGTAAATTGAACAAATGTGATAGAATTTTGCTGAATTCTTAAATTAACCATAATATAAAATGATCTAATCGGGTCTCTGTTTGCCCTACCCTAGAAGTTTAATAGTGCATTTCACTCGTCACTTCATGCGCTTTGAGATGCCGCTAAGCACAATAAGCTATCTGTAATAGGAGCGACGTAAATTGAGCAAATGTGATAGAATTTCGCTGAATTCTTTTATTAACCAAAATGTAAAATGATCTAATCGGGTCTCTGATTGCCCTATCATAGAAGCTTAAGAGTGCATTTTACTCGCCATTTCTTGCGCTTTGCGATGCCGCATAGCCCAATACGCTATCTGAAATATCAGCGACGTAAGTTGAACAAATGTGATAGAATTTCGCTGAATTCTTTTATTAAACAAAATATAAAATGATCTAATCGGGTCTCTGATTGCCCTATCATAGAAGTTTAATAGTGCATTTTACTCGCCATTTCATGCGCTTTGAGATGCCACTTAGCCCAATACGCTATCTGCAATAGGAGCGACGTAAGTTGAACAAATGTGATAGAATTACGCTGAATTCTTATATTAACCGTAACATAAAATGATCTAATCGGGTATCTGTTTGCCTTATCCTAGAAGTTTAATAGTGCATTATACTCGCCATTTCATGCGCTATTAGATGCCGCTTAGCACAGGACGCTATCTGAAATAGGAACGACGTAAATTGAACAAATGTGATAGAATTTTGCTGAATTCTTAAATTAACCATAATATAAAATGATCTAATCGGGTCTCTGTTTGCCCTACCCTACAAGCTTAATAGTGCATTTCACTCGTCACTTCATGCGCTTTGAGATGCCGCTAAGCACAATAAGCTATCTGTAATAGGAGCGACGTAAATTGAGCAAATGTGATAGAATTTCGCTGAATTCTTTTATTAACCAAAATGTAAAATGATCTAATCGGGACTCTGTTCGCCCTCGCCTAGAAGTTTAATAGTGCATTTTATTCGCCATTTCATGCGCTTTGAGATACCGCTTAGCCCAATACGCTATCTGAAATAGCAGCGACGTAAATTAAACAAATGTGATAGAATGTCCCTGAAATCTTATATTAAACAAAATGTAAAATGATCTAATCGGGTCTCTGATTGCCCTATCATAGAAGTTTAAGAGTGCATTTTACTCGCCATTTCTTGCGCTTTGCGATGCCGCATAGCCCAATACGCTATCTGAAATACCAGCGACGTAAGTTGAACAAATGTGATAGAATTTCGCTGAATTCTTTTATTAAACAAAATATAAAATGATCTAATCGGGTCTCTGACTGCCCTATCATAGAAGTTTAATAGTGCATTTTACTCGCCATTTCATGCGCTTTGAGATGCCACTTAGCCCAATACGCTATCTGCAATAGGAGCGACGTAAGTTGAACAAATGTGATAGAATTTCGCTGAATTCTTTTATTAACCATGATGTAAAATGATCTAATCGGGTCTCTGTTCGCCCTAGCCTAGAAGTTTAATAGCTCATTTTATTCGCTATTTCATGCGCTTTGAGAAGCCGCTCAGCCCAATACGCTATCTGAAATAGGCGCGACGTAAATTGAACAAATGTGATAGAATTTCCCTGAATTCTTATATTAACCTTAATGTAAAATGATCTAATTGGGTCTTTCTTCGACCAACCCTAGAAGTTTAATAGTGCATTTCACTCGTCACTTCATGCGCTTTGAGATGCCGCTAAGCACAATAAGCTATCTGTAATAGGAGCGACGTAAATTGAACAAATGTGATAGAATTTCGCTGAATTCTTATATTAACCAAAATATAAATTGACCTAATCGGGTCTCTGATTGCCCTATCATAGTAGTTTAGTAGTGCATTTTACTCGCCATTCCACGCGCTTTAAGATGCCACCTAGCCCAGTACGCTATCTGAAATAGGAGCCACGTAAGTTGAACAAATGTGATAGAATTACGCTGAATTCTTATATTAACCGTAATATAAAATGATCTAATCGGGTCTCTGATTGCCCTATCATAGAAGTTTAATAGTGCATTTTACTCGCCATTTCATGCGCTTTGAGATGCCACTTAGCCCAATACGCTATCTGCAATAGGAGCGACGAAAGTTGAACAAATGTGATAGAACTTCGCTGAATTCTTTTATTAACCATAATGTAAAATGATCTAATCGGGTCTCTGTTCGCCCTAGCCTGGAAGTTTAATAGCTCATTTTATTCGCCATTTCATGCGCTTTGAGATGCCGCTTAGCCCAATACGCTATCTGAAATGGGAGCGACGTAAATTGAACAAATGTGATAGAATTTCCCTGAAATCTTATATTAAACAAAATATAAAATGATCTAATCGGGTCTCTGATTGCCCTAGCATAGAAGTTTAATAGTGCATTTTACTCGCCATTCCGCGCGCTTTAAGTTGCCGCCAAGCCCAGTACGCTAGCTGAAATAGGAACGACGTAAATTGAAAAAATGTGATAGAATTTTGCTGAATTCTTAAATTAACCATTATATAAAATGATCTAATCGGGTCTCTGTTTGCCCTACCCTAGAAGTTTAATAGTGCAGTTTACTCGCCATTTCATGCACTTTGAGATGCTGCTTAGCCCAATACGCTAACTGAAATAGGAGCGACGTAAATTGAACAAATGTGATAGAATTTCACTGAATTCTTATATTAACCAAAATATAAAATGATCTAATCGGGTCTCTGATAGCCCTATCATAGAAGTTTAATAGTGCGTTTTACTCGCCATTCCACGCGCTTTAAGTTGCCGCCTAGCCCAGTACGCTATCTGAAAGAGGAGCGACGTAAGTTGAACAAATGTGATAGAATTACGCTGAATTCTTATATTAACCGTAATATAAAATGATCTAATCGGGTCTCTGTTTGCCTTATCCTAGAAGTTTAATAGTGCATTTTACTCGCCATTTCATACGCATTGAGATGCCGCTTAGCCCAATACGCTATCTGAAATAGGAGCGACGTAAGTTGAACCAATGTGACAGAGTTACGCTGAATTCTTATATTAACCGCAATATAAAATGATCTAATCGGGTCTCTGTTTGCCTACCCTAGAAGTTTAGTAGTGCATTTTACTCGCCATTTCATGCGCTTGAGATGCCGCTTAGCCCAATACGCTATCTGAAATAGGAGCGACGTAAATTGAACAAATGTGATAGAATTTCGCTGAATTCTTATATTAACCAAAATATAAAATGATCTAATCGGGTCTCTGTTTGCCCTACCCTAGAAGTTTAATAGTGCATTTTACTCGCCATTTCTCGCGCTTTGAGATGCCGCTTAGCCCAATACGCTATCTGAAATATCAGCGACGTAAATTGAACAAATCTGAGAGAATTTCGCTGAATTCTTAAATTAACCATAATATAAAATGATCTTATCGGGTCTCTGTTTGCACTACCCTAGAAGTTTAATAGTGCATTTTACTCGACATTTCTTGCGCTTTGAGATGCCGCTTAGTCCAATACGCTATCTGAAATATCAGCGACGTAAATTGAACAAATGTGAGAGAATTTCGCTGAATTCTTATATTAACCAAAATATAAAATGATCTAATCGGGTCTCTGATTGCCCTATCATAGAAGTTTAGTAGTGCATTTTACTCGCCCTTCCACGCGCTTTGAGATACCACCTAGCCCAGTACGCTATCTGAAATAGGAGCGACGTAAGTTGAACAAATGTGATAGAATTACGCTGAATTCTTATATTAACCGTAATATAAAATGATCTAATCGGGTCTCTGTTTGCCCTACCCTAGAAGTATAACAGTGCATTTTACTCGTCATTTCATGCGCTTTGAGATGCCGCATAGCCCAATACGCTATCTGAAATAGGAACGACGTAAATTGAACAAATGTGATAGAATTTTTCTGAATTCTTAAATTAACCATAATATAAAATGATCTAATCGGGTCTCTGTTTGCCCTACCCTTGAAGTTTAATAGTGCATTTTACTCGCCATTCCACGCGCTTTAAGATGCCGCCTAGCCCAATACGCTATCTGAAATACGAGCGACGTAAGTTGAACAAATGTGATAGAATTTCGCTGAATTCTTTTATAAACCATAATGTAAAATGATCTTATCGCGTCTCTGATTTCCCTATCATAGAAGTTTAACAGTGCATTTGACTCGCCATTTCATGCGCTTTGAGAAGCCGCTTAGCCCAATACGCTATCTGAAATAGGGGCGACGTAAATTGAACAAATGTGATAGAATTACTCTGAATTCTTATATTAACCGTAATATAAAATGATCTAATCGGGTCTCTGTTTGCCCTACCCTAGAAGTTTAATAGTGCATTTTACTCGCCATTTCATGCGCTTTGAGATGCCGCTTAGCCCAATGCGCTATCTGAAATAGGAGCGACGTAAATTGAACAAATGTGATAGAATTTCGCTGAATTCTTAAATTAATCATAATATAAAATGATCTAATGGGGTCTTTGATTGCCCTACCCTAGAAGATTAATAGTGCATTTCACTCGCCATTTAATGCGCTTTGAGATGCCGCTTGGCCCAATACGCTATCTGACATAGGAGCGACGTAAATTGAACAAATGTGATAGAATTTCGCTGAATTCTTATATTAACCAAAATATAAAATGATCTAATCGGGTCTCTGATTGCCCTATCATAGAAGTTTCATAGTGCATTTTGCTCGCCATTCCACGCGCTTTAAGTTGCCGCCTAGCCCAGTACGCTATCTGAAATAGGAGCTACGTAAATTGAACAAATGTGTTAGAATTTCGCTGAATTCTTTTATTAACCATAATGTAAAATGATCTTATCGGGTCTCTGTTTGCCCTACCCTAGAAGTTTAATAGTGCATTTACTCGCCATTTCATGCGCTTTGAGATGCCGCTTAGCCCAATACGCTATCTGAAATACGAGCGACGTAAGAGGAACAAATGTGATAGAATTTCGCTGAATTCTTTTATTAACCATAATGTAAAATGATCTAATCGGGTCTCTGTTCGCCCTAGCCTAGAAGTTTACTAGTGCATTTTATTCGCCATTTCACGCTCTTTGAGATGCCCGATAGCCGAATACGCTAACTGAAATAGGAGCGACGTAAATTGAACAAATGAGATAGAATTTCCCTGAAATCTTATATTAAACAAAATATAAAATGATCTAATCGAGTGCCTGATTGCCCTATCATAGAAGTTTAGTAGTGCATTTTACTCGCCATTCCACGCGCTTAAGATGCCGCCTAGCCCAGTACGCTTTCAGAAATAGGAGCGACGTAACTTGAACAAATGTGATAGAATTACGCTGAATTCTTATATTAACCGTAACATAAAATGATCTAATCGGGTCTCTGTTTGCCTTATCCTAGAAGTTTAATAGTGCATTATACTCGCCATTTCATGCGCTATTAGATGTCGCTTAGCCCAGGACGCTATCTGAAATAGGAACGACGTAAATTGAACAAATGTGATAGAATTTTGCTGAATTCTTAATTAACCATAATATAAAATGATCTAATCGGGTCTCTGTTTGCCTTACCCTAGAAGTTTAATAGTGCATTTTAATCGCCATTTCATGGGCTTTGAGATGCCGCTTAGCCCAATACGCTATCTGAAATAGGAGCGACGTAAATTGAACAAATGTGATAGAATTACGCTGAATTCTTATATTAACCGTAACATAAAATGATCTAATCGGGTCTCTGATTGCCCTATCATAGAAGTTTAATAGTGCATTTTACTCCCCTTTCCACGCGCTTTAAGATGCCGCCTAGCCCAGTACGCTATCTGAAATAGGAGCGACGTAAATTGAACAAATGTGGTAGAATTTCCCTGAAATCTTATATTAAACAAAATATAAAATGATCTAATCGGGTCTCTGATTGCCCTAGCATAGAAGTTTAATAGTGCATTTTACTCGCCATTCCGCGCGCTTTAGGATGCCGCCTAGCCCAGTACGCTATCTGAAATAGGAACGACGTAAATTGAACAAACGTGATAGAATTTTGCTGAATTCTTAAATTAACCATAATATAAAATGATCTAATCGGGTCTCTGTTTGCCCTACCCTAGAAGTTTAATAGTGCATTTCACTCGTCACTTCATGCGCTTTGAGATGCCGCTAAGCACAATAAGCTATCTGTAATAGGAGCGACGTAAATTGAGCGAATGTGATAGAATTTCGCTGAATTCTTTTATTAAACAAATGTAAAATGATCTAATCGGGTCTCTGTTCGCCCTCGCCTAGAAGTTTAATAGTGCATTTTATTCGCCATTTCTTGCGCTTTGAGATGCCGCTTAGCCCAATACGCTATCTGAAATAGCAGCGACGTAAATTAAACAAATGTGATAGAATGTCCCTGAAATCTTATATTAAACAAAATGTAAAATGATCTAATCGGGTCTCTGATTGCCCTATCATAGAAGTTTAAGAGCGCATTTTACTCGCCATTTCTTGCGCTTTGCGATGCCTCATAGCCCAATACGCTATCTGAAATATCAGCGACGTAAGTTGAACAAATGTGATAGAATTTCGCTGAATTCTTTTATTAAACAAAATATAAAATGATATAATCAGGTCTCTGATTGCCCTATCATAGAAGTTTAATAGTGCATTTTACTCGCCATTTCATGCGCTTTAAGATGCCGCCTATCCGAGTACGCTATTTGAAATAGGAGCAACGTAAATTGAACAAATGTGACAGAATTACGCTGAATTCTTATATTAACCGTAATATAAAATGATCTAATCGGGTCTCTGTTTGCCTTATCCTAGAAGCTTAGTAGTGCATTGTACTCGCCATTTCATGCGCTTTGAGATGCCGCTTAGCCCAATACGCTATCTGAAATAGGAGCGACGTAAATTGAACAAATGTGATAGAATTTCGCTGAATTCTTATATTAACCGTAATATAAAATGATCTATTCTGGTTTCTGTTCGCCCTACCCCAGAAGTTTAATAGAGCATTTCACTCGTCAGTCCATGCGCATTGAGATGCCGCTTAGCCCAATACGCTATCTGAAATAGGAGCGACGTAAATTGAACAAATGTAATAGAATTTCGCTGAGTTCTTATATTAACCAAAATATAAAATGATCTAATCGGGTCTCTGATTGCCCTATCATAGAAGTTTAATAGTGCATTTTACTCGCCATTCCACGCGCTTTAAGATGCCGCATAGCCCAGTACGCTTTCTGAAATAGGAGCGACGTAAACTGAACAAATATGATAGAATTTTGCTGAATTCTTAAATTAACCATAATATAAAATGATCTAGTCGGGTCTCTGATTGCCCTACCCTAGAAGTTTAATAGTGCATTTTACTCGCCATTTCATGCGCTTTGAGATGCCGCTTAGCCCAATACGCTATCTGAAATAGGAGCGACGTAAATTGAACAAATGTGATAGAATTTCGCTGAATCCTTATATTAACCAAAATATAAAATGATCTAATCGGGTCTCTGATTGCCCTATCATAGAAGTTTAATAGTGCGTTTTACTCGCCATTCCACGCGCTTTAAGTTGCCGCCTAGCCCAGTACGCTATCTGAAAGAGGAGCGACGTAAGTTGAACAAATGTGATAGAATTACGCTGAATTCTTATATTAACCGTAATATAAAATGATCTAATCGGGTCTCTGTTTGCCTTATCCTAGAAGTTTAATAGTGCATTTTACTCGCCATTTCATACGCATTGAGATGCCGCTTAGCCCAATACGCTATCTGAAATAGGAGCGACGTAAGTTGAACAAATGTGACAGAGTTACGCTGAATTCTTATATTAACCGCAATATAAAATGATCTAATCGGGTCTCTGTTTGCCTACCCTAGAAGTTTAGTAGTGCATTTTACTCGCCATGTCTTGCGCTTTGAGATGCAACTTACCCCAATACGCTATCTGAAATAGGAGCGACGTAAATTGAACAAATGTGATAGAATTTCGCTGAATTCTTATATTAACCAAAACATAAAATGATCTAATCGGGTCTCTGATTGCCCTATCATAGAAGTTTAATATTGCATTTTACTCGCCATTCCACGCGCTTTAAGATGCCGCCTAGCTCAGTACGCTATCTGAAATAGGAGCGACGAAAGTTGAACAAATGTGATAGAATTACGCTGAATTCTTATATTAACCAATATATAAAATGATCTAATCGGGTCTCTGATTACCCTATCATAGAAGTTTGATAGTGAATTTTACTCGCCATTCCACGCGCTTTAAGATGCCGCATAGCCCAGTACGCTATCTGAAATAGGAGCGACGTAAACTGAACAAATGTGATAGAATTTTGCTGAATTCTAAATTAACCATAATATAAAATGATCTAGTCGGGTCTCTGATTGCCCTACCCTAGAAGTTTAACACTGCATTTTACTCGCCATTTCATGCGCTTTGAGATGCCGCTTAGCCCATACGCTATCTGAAATAGGAGCGACGTAAATTGAACAAATGTGATAGAATTTCGCTGAATTCTTATATTAACCAAAATATAAAATGATCTAATCGGGTCTCTGTTTGCCCTACCCTAGAAGTTTAATAGTGCATTTTACTCGCCATTTCTCGCGCTTTGAGATGCCGCTTAGCCCAATACGCTATCTGAAATATCAGCGACGTAAATTGAACAAATCTGAGAGAATTTCGCTGAATTCTTAAATTAACCATAATATAAAATGATCTTATCGGGTCTCTGTTTGCACTACCCTAGAAGTTTAATAGTGCATTTTACTCGACATTCTTGCGCTTTGAGATGCCGCTTAGTCCAATACGCTATCTGAAATATCAGCGACGTAAATTGAACAAATGTGAGAGAATTTCGCTGAATTCTTATATTAACCAAAATATAAAATGATCTAATCGGGTCTCTGATTGCCCTATCATAGAAGTTTAGTAGTGCATTTTACTCGCCCTTCCACGCGCTTTGAGATACCACCTAGCCCAGTACGCTATCTGAAATAGGAGCGACGTAAGTTGAACAAATGTGATAGAATTACGCTGAATTCTTAAATTAACCGTAATATAAAATGATCTAATCGGGTCTCTGTTTGCCCTACCCTAGAAGTATAACAGTGCATTTTACTCGTCATTTCATGCGCTTTGAGATGCCGCATAGCCCAATACGCTATCTGAAATAGGAACGACGTAAATTGAACAAATGTGATAGAATTTTTCTGAATTCTTAATTAACCATAATATAAAATGATCTAATCGGGTCTCTGTTTGCCCTACCCTTGAAGTTTAATAGTGCATTTTACTCGCCATTCCACGCGCTTTAAGATGCCGCCTAGCCCAATACGCTATCTGAAATACGAGCGACGTAAGTTGAACAAATGTGATAGAATTTCGCTGAATTCTTTTATTAACCATAATGTAAAATGATCTTATCGCGTCTCTGATTTCCCTATCATAGAAGTTTAACAGTGCATTTGACTCGCCATTTCATGCGCTTTGAGAAGCCGCTTAGCCCAATACGCTATCTGAAATAGGGGCGACGTAAATTGAACAAATGTGATAGAATTACTCTGAATTCTTATATTAACCGTAATATAAAATGATCTAATCGGGTCTCTGTTTGCCCTACCCTAGAAGTTTAATAGTGCATTTTACTCGCCATTTCATGCGCTTTGAGATGCCGCTTAGCCCAATGCGCTATCTGAAATAGGAGCGACGTAAATTGAACAAATGTGATAGAATT
>CAKAJE020000466.1:0-29814 GCA_916610135.2 Macropis europaea | reverse complement strand
GCATCTCAAAGCGCATGAAATGACGAGTGAAATGCACTATTAAACTTCTAGGGTAGGGCGAACAAAGACCTGATTAGATCATTTTACATTAAGGTTAATATAAGAATTCAGCGTAATTCTATCACATTTGATCAACTTACGTCGCTCCCATTTCAGATAGTGTACTGGGCTAGGCGGCATCTTAAAGCGCGTGGAATCGCGAGTAAAATGCACTATTAAACATCTATGATAGGGCAATCACAGACCCGATTAGATCATTTTATATTTGGTTAATATAAGAAGTCAGCGAAATTCTATCACATTTGTTTAATTTACGTCGCTCCTATTTCAAATAGCGTATTGGGCTAAGCGGCATCTCAAAGCGCATGAAATGGCGAGTAAAATGCACTATTAATCTTCTAGGGTAGGGCAATCAAAGACCCGATTACATCATTTTATATTATGGTTAATTTAAGAATTCAACAAAATTCTATCACATTTGTTCAACTTACGTCGCTCCTATTTCAGATAGCGTACTGGGCTAGGCGGCATCTCAAAGCGCATGAAATGGCGAGTAAAATGCACTATTAAACTTCTAGGATAAGGCAAACAGAGATCCGATTAGATCATTTTATATTACGGTTAATATAAGAATTCAGCATAATTCTGTCACATTTGTTCAACTTACGTAGCTCCTATTTCAGATAGCGTACTGGGCTAGGCGGCAACTTAAAGCGCGTGGAATGGCGAGTAAAATGCACTATTAAACTTCTATGATAGGGCAATCAGAGTCCCGTTTAGATCATTTTATATTTTGTTTAATATAAGATTTCAGGGAAATTCTATCACATTTGTTCAATTTACGTCGCTGCTATTTCAGATAGCGTATTGGGCTAAGCGGCATCTCAAAGCGCATGAAATGACGAGAGAAATGCACTATTAAACTTCTTGGGTAGGGCGAACAGAGACCCGATTACATCAATTTATATTATGGTTAATTTAAGAATTCAGCAAAATTCTATCACATTTGTTCAATTTACGTCGCTCCTATTTCAGATAGCGTACTGGGCTAGGCGGCATCTTAAAGCGCGTGGAATGGCGAGTAAAATGCACTATTAAACTTCTATGATAGGGCAATCAGAGACCCGATTAGATCATTTTATATTTTGGTGAATATGAGAATTCAGCGAAATTCTATCACATTTGTTCAATTTACGTTGCTCCTATTTCAGATAGCTTATTGGGCTAAGCGGCATCACAAAGCGCATGAAATGACGAGTGAAATGCACTTTTAAACTTCTAGGGTAGGGCGAACAAAGACCCGATTAGATCATTTTACATTAAGGTTAATATAAGAATTCAGCGAAATTCTATCACATTTGTTCAATTTACGTCGCTCCTATTTCAGGTAGCGCATTGGGCTAAGCTGCATCTCAAAGCGCAAGAAATGGCGAGTAAAATGCACTATTAAACTTCTAGGGTAGGGCAAACAGAGACCCGATTAGATCATTTTATATTATGGTTAATTTAACAATTCAGCGAAATTCTATCACATCTGTTCAATTTACGTCACTCCTATTTCAGATAGCGTATTGGGCTAAGCGGCACCTCAAAGCGCATGAAATGGCGAGTAAAATGCACTATTAAACTTCTAGGATAAAGCAAACAGAGACCCGATTAGATCATTTTATATTGCGGTTAATATAAGAATTCAGCGTAATTCTGTCACATTTGTTCAAGTTACGTAGCTCCTATTTCAGATAGCGAATTGGGCTAAGCGGCATCTGAAAGCGCAAGAAATGGCAAGTAAAATGAACTATTAAACTTCGAGGGTAGGGCAAACAGAGACCCGACTAGATCATTTTATATTTTGGTAAATATAAGAATTCAGCGAAATTCTATCACATTTGTGCAATTTACGTTGCTCCTATTTCAGATAGCTTATTGGGCTAAGCGGCATCTCAAAGCGCAAGAAATGGCGAGTAAAATGCACTATTAAACTTCTAGGGTAGGGCAAACAGAGACCCCATTAGATCATTTTATATTCTGGTTAATTTAAGAATTCAGCGAAATTCTATCACATTTGTTCAATTTACGTCGCTGCTATTTCAGATAGCGTATTGGGCTAAGCGGCATCTCAAAGCGCATGAAATGGCGATTAAAATGCACTGTCAAACTTGTAATGTAGGTCAAACAGAGACCCGATTAGATCATTTCATATTATGGTTAATTTAAGAATTCAGAAAAATTCTATCACATTTGTTCAATTTACGTCGCTCCTATTTCAGATAGCGTACTCGGATAGGCGGCATCTTAAAGCGCGTGGAATGGCGAGTAAAATGCACTATTAAACATCTATGATAGGGCAATCAGAGACCCGATTAGATCATTTTATATTTTGGTTAATATAAGAATTCAGCGAAATTCTATCACATTTGTTTAATTTACGTCGCTCCTATTTCAGATAGCGTATTGGGCTAAGCGGCATCTCAAAGAGCGTGGAATGGCGAGTAAAATGCACTATTAAACTTCTATGATAGGGCAATCAGAGACCCGAAGAGATCATTTTATACTATGGTTAATTTAAGAATTCAGCAAAATTCTATCACATTTGTTCAACTTACGTCGCTCCTATTTCAGATAGCGTACTGGGCTAGGCGGCACCTTAAAGAGCGTGGAATGGCGAGTAAAATGCACTATTAAACTTCTATGATAGGGCAATCAGAGACCCGATTAGATCATTTTATATTTTGGTGAATATAAGAATTCAGCGAAATTCTATCACATTTGATCAATTTACGTAGCTCCTATTTCAGATAGCGAATTGGGCTAAGCGGCATCTCAAAGGGCATGAAATGACGAGTGAAATGCACTATTAAACTCTAGGGTAGGGCGAACAAAGACCCGATTAGATCATGTTACATTAAGGTTAATATAAGAATTCAGCGAAATTCTATCACATTTGTTCAATTTACGTCGCTCCCATTTCAGATAGCGAATTGGGCTAAGCGGCATCTCAAAGCGCAAGAAATGGCGAGTAAAATGCACTATTAAACTTCTAGGGTAGGGCAAACAGAGACCCCATTAGATCATTTTATATTCTGGTTAATTTAAGAATTCAGCGAAATTCTATCACATTTGTTCAATTTACGTCGCTGCTATTTCAGATAGCGTATTGGGCTAAGCGGCATCTCAAAGCGCATGAAATGGCGATTAAAATGCACTGTTAAACTTGTAATGTAGGTCAAACAGAGACCCGATTAGATCATTTTATATTTTGGTTAATATAAGAATTCAGCGAAATTCTATCACATTTGATCAATTTACGTCGCTCCTATTTCAGATAGCTTATTGGGCTAAGCGGCATCACAAAGCGCATGAAATGACGAATGAACTGCACTTTTAAACTTCTAGGGTAGGGCAAACAGAGACCCGATTAGATCTTTTTATATTATGGTTAATTTAAGAATTCAGCAAAATTCTATCACATTTGTTCAATTTACGTCACTCCTATTTCAGATAGCGTATTGGGCTAAGCGGCATCTCAAAGCGCATGAAATGGCGAGTAAAATGCACTATTAAACTTCTAGGATAAGGCAAACAGAGACCCGATTAGATCATTTTATATTACGGTTAATATAAGAATTCAGCATAATTCTGTCACATTTGTTCAACTTACGTAGCTCCTATTTCAGATAGCGTACTGGGCTAGGCGGCAACTTAAAGCGCGTGGAATGGCGAGTAAAATGCACTATTAAACTTCTATGATAGGGCAATCAGAGACCCGTTTAGATCATTTTATATTTTGTTTAATATAAGATTTCAGGGAAATTCTATCACATTTGTTCAACTTACGTCGCTCCTATTTCAGATAGCGTACTGGGCTAGGCGGCACCTTAAAGAGCGTGGAATGGCGAGTAAAATGCACTATTAAACTTCTATGATAGGGCAATCAGAGACCCGATTAGATCATTTTATATTTTGGTGAATATAAGAATTCAGCGAAATTCTATCACATTTGATCAATTTACGTAGCTCCTATTTCAGATAGCGAATTGGGCTAAGCGGCATCTGAAAGCGCAAGAAATGGCGAGTAAAATGCACTATTAAACTTCTAGGGTAGGGCAAACAGAGACCTGATTAGAACATTTTATATTATGGTTAATTTATCAATTCAGCGAAATTCTATCACATTTGTTCAATTTACGTCACTCCTATTTCAGATAGCGTATTGGGCTAAGCGGCATCTCAAAGCGCATGAAATGGCGAGTAAAATGCACTATTAAACTTCTAGGATAAGGCAAACAGAGACCCGATTAGATCATTTTATATTACGGTTAATATAAGAATTCAGCGTAATTCTGTCACATTTGTTCAACTAACGTAGCTCCTATTTCAGATAGCGTACTGGGCTAGGCGGCAACTTAAAGCGCGTGGAATGGCGAGTAAAATGCACTATTAAACTTCTATGATAGGGCAATCAGAGACCCGATTAGATCATTTTATATTAAGGTTAATATAAGAATTCAGCAATATTCTATCACATTTGTTCAATTTACGTCGTTCCTATTTCAGATAGCGTACTGGGCTAGGCGGAATCTTAAAGCGCGTGGAATGGCGAGTGAAATGCACTATTAAACTTCTATGATAGGGCAATGAGAGACCCGATTAGATCATTTTATATTTTGGTTAATACAAGAATTCAGCGAAATTCTATCACATTTGTTCAATTTACGTCGCTCTTATTTCAGATTGCTTATTGGGCTAAGCGGCATCTCAAAGCGCATGAAATGGCGAGTAAAATGCACTATTAAACTTCTAGGATAAGGCAAACAGAGACCCGATTAGATCATTTTATATTGCGGTTAATATAAGAATTCAGCGTAATTCTGTCACATTTGTTCAAGTTACGTAGCTCCTATTTCAGATAGCGAATTGGGCTAAGCGGCATCTGAAAGCGCAAGAAATGGCAAGTAAAATGAACTATTAAACTTCTAGGGTAGGGCAAACAGAGACCCGATTAGATCATTTTATATTATGGTTAATTTAAGAATTCAGCGAAATTCTATCACATTTGTTCAATTTACGTCGCTCCTATTGCAGATAGCGTATTGGGTTAAGCGGCATCTCAAAGCGCATGAAATGGCGAGTAAAATGCACTAGTAAACTTCTAGGGTAAGGCAAACAGAGACCCGATTAGATCATTTTATATTACGGTTAACATAAGAATTCAGCGTAAATGTATCACATTTGTTCAACATACGTCGCTCCTATTTCAGATAGTGTATTGGGCTTAGCGGCACCTTAAAGCGCGTGGAATGGCGAGTGAAATGCACTATTAAACTTCTATGATAGTGCAATCAGAGACCCGATTAGATCATTTTATATTTTGGTAAATATAAGAATTCAGCGAAATTCTATCACATTTGTTCAATTTACGTCACTCCTATTTCAGATAGCGTATTGGGCTAAGCGGCATCTCAAAGCGCATGAAATGGCGAGTAAAATGCACTATTAAACTTCTAGGATAAGGCAAACAGAGACCCGATTAGATCATTTTATATTACGGTTAATATAAGAATTCAGCATAATTCTGTCACATTTGTTCAACTAACGTAGCTCCTATTTCAGATAGCGTACTGGGCTAGGCGGCATCTTAAAGCGCGTGGAATGGCGAGTAAAATGCACTATTAAACTTCTATGATAGGGCAATCAGAGACCCGATTAGATCATTTTATATTAAGGTTAATATAAGAATTCAGCAATATTCTATCACATTTGTTCAATTTACGTCGTTCCTATTTCAGGTAGCGTACTGGGCTAGGCGGAATCTTAAAGCGCGTGGAATGGCGAGTGAAATGCACTATTAAACTTCTATGATAGGGCAATGAGAGACCCGATTAGATCATTTTATATTTTGGTTAATACAAGAATTCAGCGAAATTCTATCACATTTGTTCAATTTACGTCGCTCTTATTTCAGATTGCTTATTGGGCTAAGCGGCATCTCAAAGCGCATGAAATGGCGAGTAAAATGCACTATTAAACTTCTAGGATAAGGCAAACAGAGACCCGATTAGATCATTTTATATTACGGTTAATATAAGAATTCAGCGTAATTCTGTCACATTTGTTCAAGTTACGTAGCTCCTATTTCAGATAGCGAATTGGGCTAAGCGGCATCTGAAAGCGCAAGAAATGGCAAGTAAAATGAACTATTAAACTTCTAGGGTAGGGCAAACAGAGACCCGATTAGATCATTTTATATTATGGTTAATTTAAGAATTCAGCGAAATTCTATCACATTTGTTCAATTTACGTCGCTCCTATTGCAGATAGCGTATTGGGTTAAGCGGCATCTCAAAGCGCATGAAATGGCGAGTAAAATGCACTAGTAAACTTCTAGGGTAAGGCAAACAGAGACCCGATTAGATCATTTTATATTACGGTTAACATAAGAATTCAGCGTAAATGTATCACATTTGTTCAACATACGTCGCTCCTATTTCAGATAGTGTATTGGGCTTAGCGGCACCTTAAAGCGCGTGGAATGGCGAGTGAAATGCACTATTAAACTTCTATGATAGTGCAATCAGAGACCCGATTAGATCATTTTATATTTTGGTAAATATAAGAATTCAGCGAAATTCTATCACATTTGTTCAATTTACGTCGCTCCTATTTCAGATAGCATATTGGGCTAAGCGGCATCACAAAGCGCATGAAATGACGAGTGAAATGCACTTTTAAACTTCTAGGGTAGGGCAAACAGTGACCCGATTAGATCATTTTATATTATGGTTAATTTAAGAATTCAGCAAAATTTTATCACATTTGTTCAATTTACGTCGCTCCTATGTCAGATAGCGGATTGGGCTAAGCGGCATCTCAAAGCGCATGAAATGGCGAGTAAAATGCACTATTAAACTTCTAGGATAAGGCAAACAGAGACCCGATTAGATCATTTTATATTGCGGTTAATATAAGAATTCAGCGTAATTCTGTCACACTTGTTCAATTTACGTCGCTCCTATTTCAGATAGCGTACTCGGATAGGCGGCATCTTAAAGCGCGTGAAATGGCGAGTCAGATGCACTATTAAACTTCTAGGGTAGGGCAAACAGAGACCCGATTACATCATTTTATATTTAGGTTAATACAAGAATTCAGCGAAATTCTATCACATTTGCTCAATTTACGTCGCTCCTATTTCAGATAGCTTATGGGGCTAAGCGGCATCTCAAAGCGCATGAAATGACGAGTGAAATGCACTATTAATCGTCTAGGGTAGGGCGAACAGAGACCCGATTAGATCATTTTACATTAAGAATAATATAAGAATTCAGCGAGATTCTCTCACATTTGTTCAATTTACGTCGCTGATATTTCAGATAGCGTATTGGGCTAAGCGGCATCTCAAAGCGCATGAAATGGCGAGTAAAATGCACTGTTAAACTTCTAGGGTAGGGCAAACTGAGACCCGATTTGATCATTTCATATTATGGTTTATTTAAGAATTCAGAAAAATTCTATCACATCTGTTCAATTTACGTCGCTCCTATTTCAGATAGCTTGTTGGGCTAAGCGGCATCTCAAAGCGCATGAAATGACGAGTGAAATGCACTATTAAACTTCTATGATAGGGCAAACAGAGCCCCGATTAGGTCATTTTATATTTTGGTTAATACAAGAATTCAGCGAAATTCTATCACATTTGTTCCATTTACGTCGCTCCTATTTCAGATATCTTATTGGGCTAAGCGGCATCTCAAAGCGCATGAAATGACGAGTGAAATGCACTGTTAAACTTCTGGGGTAGGGCAAACAGAGACCCGATTAGATCATTTTATATTATGGTTAATTTAAGAATTCTGCACAATTCTATCACATTTGTTCAATTTACGTCGTTCCTATTTCAGATAGCGTGCTGGGCTAAGCCGCATCTCAAAGCGCATGAAATTACGATTGAAATGCACTACTAAACTTCTAGGGTAGGGCGAACAGGGACCCGGTTAGATCATTTTACATTAAGGTTAATATAAGAATTCAGCGAAATTCTATCACATTTGTTCAATTTACGTCGCTCCTATTTCAGATAGCGTACTGGGCTAGGCGGCATCTTAAAGCGCGTGAAATGGCGAGTAAAATGCACTATTAAACTTCTAGGGTAGGGCAAACAGAGACCCGATTAGATCATTTTATATTATGGTTAATTTAAGAATTCAGCAAAATTCTATCACATTTGTTCAATTTACATCGCTCCTATTTCAGATAGCGTACTGGGCTAGGCGGCATCTTAAAGCGCGTGGAATGGCGAGTAAAATGCACTATTAAACTTTTATGATAGGGCAATCAGAGACCCGATTAGATCATTTTATGTTTTGGTTAATATAAGAATTCAGCGAAATTCTATCACATTTGTTCAATTTACGTCGCTCCTATTTCAGATAGCGTAATGGGATAAGCGGCATCTCAAAGCGCATGACATGACGAGTGAAATGCACTATTAGACTTCTATGGTAGGGCGAACAGAGACCCGATTAGATAATATTACATGAAGGTTAATATAAGAATTTAGGGAAATTCTATCACATTTGTTCAATTTACGTCGCTCCCATTTCAGATAGCGTATTGGGCTAAGCGGCATCTCAAAGCGCATGCAATGGCGAGTAAAATGCACTGTTAAACTTCTAGGGTAGGTCAAACAGAGACCCGATTAGATCATTTTATATTATGGTTAATTAAAGAATTCAGCAAAATTCTATAACATTTCTTCAATTTACGTCGTTCCTATTTCAGATAGCGTAATGGGCTAGGCGGCATCTTGAAGCGCGTGGAATGGCGAGTGAAATGCACTATTATACTTCTATGATAGGGCAATCAGAGACCCGATTACATCATTTTATATTTAGGTTAATACAAGAATTCAGCGAAATTCTATCACATTTGTTCAATTTACGTCGCTCCTATTTCAGATTGCTTATTGGGCTAAGCGGCATCTCAAAGCACATGAAATGTCGAGTGAAATGCACTATTAAACGTCTAGGGTAGGGCAAACAGAGACCCGATTAGATCATTTTATATTAAGGTTAATATAAGAATTCAGCAATATTCTATCACATTTGTTCAATTTACGTCGTTCCTATTTCAGATAGCGTACTGGGCTAGGCGGAATCTTAAAGCGCGTGGAATGGCGAGTGAAATGCACTATTAAACTTCTATGATAGGGCAATGAGAGACCCGATTAGATCATTTTATATTTTGGTTAATACAAGAATTCAGCGAAATTCTATCACATTTGTTCAATTTACGTCGCTCTTATTTCAGATTGCTTATTGGGCTAAGCGGCATCTCAAAGCACATGAAATGACGAGTGAAATGCACTGTTAAACGTCTAGGGTAGGGCAAACAGAGACTCGATTAGATCATTTTATATTATGGTTAATTTAAGAATTCAGCAAAATTCTATCACATTTGTTCAATTTACGTCGTTCCTATTTCAGATAGCTTATTGGGCTAAGCGGCATCTCAAAGCGCATGAAATGACGAGTGAAATTCACTATTAAACTTCTATGATAGGGCAAACAGAGCCCCGAGTAGGTCATTTTATATTTAGGTTAATATAAGAATTCAGAGAAATTCTATCACATTTGTTCAATTTACGTCGCTCCTATTTCAGATAGCTTATTGGGCTAAGCGGCATCTCAAAGCGCATGAAATTACGAGTGAAATTCACTATTAAACTTCTATGATAGGGCAAACAGAGCCCCGAGTAGGTCATTTTATATTTAGGTTAATATAAGAATTCAGAGAAATTCTATCACATTTGTTCAATTTACGTCGCTCCTATTTCAGATAGCGTATTGGACTAAGCGGCATCTTAAAGCGTGTGGAATGGCAATTGAAATGCACTATTAAACTTCTATGATAGGGCGATCAGAGACCCGATTAGATCATTTTATATTTTGGTTAATACAAGAATTCAGCGAAATTCTATCACATTTGTTCAATTTACGTCGCTCCTATTTCAGATAGCTTATTGGGCTAAGCGGCATCTCAAAGCGCATGAAATTACGAGTGAAATGCAGTATTAAACTTCGATGACAGGGCAAACAGAGACCCGATTAGGTCATTTTATATTTTGGTTAATACAAGAATTCAGCGAAATTCTATCACATTTGTTCCATTTACGTCGCTCCTATTTCAGATAGCGTGTTGGACTAAGCGGCATCTTAAAGCGCGTGGAATGGCGATTGAAATGCACTATTAAACTTCTATGATAGGGCGATCAGAGACCCGATTAGATCATTTTATATTTTGGTTAATACAAGAATTCAGCGAAATTCTATCACATTTGTTCAATTTACGTTGCTCCTATTTCAGATAGCTTATTGGTCTAAGCGGCATCTCAAAGCGCATGAAATTACGAGTGAAATGCAGTATTAAACTTCGATGACAGGGCAAACAGAGACCCGATTAGATCATTTTATATTATGGTTAATCTAAGAATTCACCAAAATTCTATCACATTTGTTCAATTAACGTCGCTCCTATTTCAGATAGCGTACTGGACTAGGCGGCATATCAAAGCGCATGAATTGGCGAGTAAAATGCACTATTAAACTTCTAGGGTAAGGCAAACAGAGACCCGATTAGATCATTTTATATTACGGTTAATATAAGAATTCAGCGTAATTCTATCACATTTGTTCAACTTACGTCGCTCCTATTACAGCTAGCGTACTGGGATAGGCGGCATCTTAAAGCGCGTGGAAGGGCGAGTAAAATGCACTACTAAACTTCTAAGATAGGGCAATCAGAGACCCGATTGGATCATTTTATATTTTGTTTAATATAAGATTTCAGGGAAATTCTATCACATTTGTTCAATTTACGTCGCTCCCATTTCAGATAGCGTACTGTGCTAGCCGGCATCTTAAAGCGCGTGGAATGGGGAGTAAAATGCACTATTAAACTTCTAGGGTAGGGCAAACACAGACCCGATGAGATCATTTTATGTTATGGTTAATTTAAGAATTCTGCAAAATTCTATCACATTTGTTCAATTTACGTCGTTCCTACTTCAGATAGCGTACTGGGCTAAGCGGCATCTCAAAGCGCATGAAATTACGATTGAAATGCACTACTAAACTTCTGGGGTAGGGCGAACAGAGACCCGATTAGATCATTTTACATTAAGGTTAATATAAGAATTCAGCGAAATTCTATCACATTTGTTCAATTTACATCGCTCCTATTTCAGATAGCGTACTGGGCTAGGCGACATCTTAAGGCGCGTGGAATGGCGAGTAAAATGCACTATTAAACTTCTAGGGTAGGGCAATCAAAGACCCGGTTAGATCATTTTATATTATGGTTAATTTAATAATTCAACAAAATTCTATCACATTTGTTCAACTTACGTCGCTGCTATTTCAGATAGCGTATTGGGCTAAGCGGCATCTCAAAGCGCATGAAATGGCGATTAAAATGCACTGTCAAACTTGTAATGTAGGTCAAACAGAGACCCGATTAGATCATTTCATATTATGGTTAATTTAAGAATTCAGAAAAATTCTATCACATTTGTTCAATTTACATCGCTCCTATTTCAGATAGCGTACTGGGCTAGGCGGCATCTTAAAGCGCGTGGAATGGCGAGTAAAATGCACTATTAAACTTCTATTATAGGGCAATCAGAGACCCGATTAGATCATTTTATATTTTGGTTAATATAAGAATTCAGCGAAATTCTATCACATTTGTTCAATTTACGTCGCTCCTATTTCAGATAGCTTATTGGGCTAGGCGGCATCTTAAAGCGCGTGGAAGGGCGAGTAAAATGGACTACTAAACTTCTATGGTAGGGCAATCAGAGTCCCGTTTAGATCATTTTATGTATTGTTTAATATAAGATTTCAGGGAAATTCTATCACATTTGTTCAATTTACGTCGCTCCTATTTCAGACAGCGTATTGGGCTAAGCGGCATCTCACACCGCATGAAATGACGAGAGAAATGCACTATTAAACTTCTTGGGTAGGGCGAACAGAGACCCGATTAGGTCATTTCATATTATGGTTAATTTAAGAATTCAGCGAAATTCTATCACATTTGTTCAATTTACATCGCTCCTATTTCAAATAGCGTATTGGGCTAAGCGGCATCTCAATGCGCATGAAATGGCGAGTAAAATGCACTATTAAACTTCAAGTATAAGGCAAACGGAGACCCGATTAAACCATTTTATGTTACGGTTAATATAAGAATTCAGCGTTATTCTATCACATTTGTTGAACTTACGTCGCTCCTATTTCAGATAGCGTACTGGGCTAGGCGGCATCTTAAAGCGCGTGGAATGGCGAGCAAAATGCACTCTTAACCTTCTATGATAGGGCAATCAGAGACCCGATTAGATCATTTTATATTTTGGTTAATATAAGAATTCAGCGAAATTCTATCACATTTGTTCAATTTACGTCGCTCCTATTTCAGATGGCGTATTGGGCTAAGCGGCATCTCAAAGCGCAAGAAATGGCGAGTAAAATGCACTGTTAAACTTCTAGGGTAGGACAAACAGAGACCCCATTAGATCATTTTATATTATGGTTAATTTAAGAATTCAGCGTAATGCTATCACATTTGTTCAATTTACGTCGCTCCTATTTCAGATAGCTTATAGGGCTAAGCGGCATCTCAAAGCGCATGAAATGACGAGTGAAATGCACTATTAATCTTCTAGGGTAGGGCAATCAAAGACCCGATTACATCATTTTACATTAAGGTTAATATAAGAATTCAGCGTAATTCTATCACATTTGATCAACTTACGTCGCTCCCATTTCAGATAGTGTACTGGGCTAGGCGGCATCTTAAAGCGCGTGGAATCGCGAGTAAAATGCACTATTAAACATCTATGATAGGGCAATCACAGACCCGATTAGATCATTTTATATTTTGGTTAATATAAGAATTCAGCGAAATTCTATCACATTTGTTTAATTTACGTCGCTCCTATTTCAAATAGCGTATTGGGCTAAGCGGCATCTCAAAGCGCATGAAATGGCGAGTAAAATGCACTATTAATCTTCTAGGGTAGGGCAATCAAAGACCCGATTACATCATTTTATATTATGGTTAATTTAAGAATTCAACAAAATTCTATCACATTTGTTCAACTTACGTCGCTCCTATTTCAGATAGCGTACTGGGCTAGGCGGCATCTCAAAGCGCATGAAATGGCGAGTAAAATGCACTATTAAACTTCTAGGATAAGGCAAACAGAGATCCGATTAGATCATTTTATATTACGGTTAATATAAGAATTCAGCATAATTCTGTCACATTTGTTCAACTTACGTAGCTCCTATTTCAGATAGCGTACTGGGCTAGGCGGCAACTTAAAGCGCGTGGAATGGCGAGTAAAATGCACTATTAAACTTCTATGATAGGGCAATCAGAGACCCGTTTAGATCATTTTATATTTTGTTTAATATAAGATTTCATGGAAATTCTATCACATTTGTTCAATTTACGTCGCTGCTATTTCAGATAGCGTATTGGGCTAAGCGGCATCTCAAAGCGCATGAAATGACGAGAGAAATGCACTATTAAACTTCTTGGGTAGGGCGAACAGAGACCCGATTACATCAATTTATATTATGGTTAATTTAAGAATTCGGCAAAATTCTATCACATTTGTTCAATTTACGTCGCTCCTATTTCAGATAGCGTACTGGGCTAGGCGGCATCTTAAAGCGCGTGGAATGGCGAGTAAAATGCACTATTAAACTTCTATGATAGGGCAATCAGAGACCCGATTAGATCATTTTATATTTTGGTGAATATGAGAATTCAGCGAAATTCTATCACATTTGTTCAATTTACGTTGCTCCTATTTCAGATAGCTTATTGGGCTAAGCGGCATCACAAAGCGCATGAAATGACGAGTGAAATGCACTTTTAAACTTCTAGGGTAGGGCGAACAAAGACCCGATTAGATCATTTTACATTAAGGTTAATATAAGAATTCAGCGAAATTCTATCACATTTGTTCAATTTACGTCGCTCCTATTTCAGATAGCGCATTGGGCTAAGCTGCATCTCAAAGCGCAAGAAATGGCGAGTAAAATGCACTATTAAACTTCTAGGGTAGGGCAAACAGAGACCCGATTAGATCATTTTATATTATGGTTAATTTAACAATTCAGCGAAATTCTATCACATCTGTTCAATTTACGTCACTCCTATTTCAGATAGCGTATTGGGCTAAGCGGCACCTCAAAGCGCATGAAATGGCGAGTAAAATGCACTATTAAACTTCTAGGATAAAGCAAACAGAGACCCGATTAGATCATTTTATATTGCGGTTAATATAAGAATTCAGCGTAATTCTGTCACATTTGTGCAATTTACGTTGCTCCTATTTCAGATAGCTTATTGGGCTAAGCGGCATCTCAAAGCGCAAGAAATGGCGAGTAAAATGCACTATTAAACTTCTAGGGTAGGGCAAACAGAGACCCCATTAGATCATTTTATATTCTGGTTAATTTAAGAATTCAGCGAAATTCTATCACATTTGTTCAATTTACGTCGCTGCTATTTCAGATAGCGTATTGGGCTAAGCGGCATCTCAAAGCGCATGAAATGGCGATTAAAATGCACTGTCAAACTTGTAATGTAGGTCAAACAGAGACCCGATTAGATCATTTCATATTATGGTTAATTTAAGAATTCAGAAAAATTCTATCACATTTGTTCAATTTACGTCGCTCCTATTTCAGATAGCGTACTCGGATAGGCGGCATCTTAAAGCGCGTGGAATGGCGAGTAAAATGCACTATTAAACATCTATGATAGGGCAATCAGAGACCCGATTAGATCATTTTATATTTTGGTTAATATAAGAATTCAGCGAAATTCTATCACATTTGTTTAATTTACGTCGCTCCTATTTCAGATAGCGTATTGGGCTAAGCGGCATCTCAAAGAGCGTGGAATGGCGAGTAAAATGCACTATTAAACTTCTATGATAGGGCAATCAGAGACCCGATTAGATCATTTTATATTTTGGTGAATATAAGAATTCAGCGAAATTCTATCACATTTGTTCAATTTACGTCGCTCCTATTTCAGATAGCGTATTGGGCTAAGCGGCATCTCAAAGCGCATGATATGGCGAGTAAAATGCACTATTAAACTTCTAGGGTAGGGCAATCAGAGACCCGATTAGATCATTTTATATTATGGTTAATTTAAGAATTCAGCAAAATTTTATCACATTTGTTCAATTTACGTCGTTCCTATTTCAGATAGCGTGCTGGGCTGGGCGGCATCTTAAAGCGCGTGGAACGGCGAGTAAAATGCACTATTAAACTTCTATGATAGGGCAATCAGAGACCCGATTAGATTATTTTATATTACGGTTAATATAAGAATTCAGCGTAATTCTGTCACACTAGTTCAACTTACGTAGCTCCTATTTCAGATAGCGAATTGGGCTAAGCGGCATCTGAAAGCGCAAGAAATGGCAAGTAAAATGAACTATTAAACTTCGAGGGTAGGGCAAACAGAGACCCGATTAGATCATTTTATATTATGGTTAATTTAAGAATTCAGCGAAATTCTATCACATCTGTTCAATTTACGTCACTCCTATTTCAGATAGCGTATTGGGCTAAGCGGCACCTCAAAGCGCATGAAATGGCGAGTAAAATGCACTATTAAACTTCTAGGGTAGGGCAATCAAAGACCCGGTTAGATCATTTTATATTATGGTTAATTTAATAATTCAACAAAATTCTATCACATTTGTTCAACTTACGTCGCTCCTATTTCAGATAGCGTACTGGGCTAGGCGGCATCTCAAAGCGCATGAAATGGCGAGTAAAATGCACTATTAAACTTCTAGGACAAGGCAAACAGAGACCCGATTAGATCATTTTATATTACGGTTAATATAAGAATTCAGCATAATTCTGTCACATTTGTTCAACTTACGTAGCTCCTATTTCAGATAGCGTACTGGGCTAGGCGGCAACTTAAAGCGCGTGGAATGGCGAGTAAAATGCACTATTAAACTTCTATGATAGGGCAATCAGAGACCCGTTTAGATCATTTTATATTTTGTTTAATATAAGATTTCAGGGAAATTCTATCACATTTGTTCAATTTACGTCGCTCCTATTTCAGATAGCGTATTGGGCTAAGCGGCATCTCAAAGCGTATGAAATGACGAGAGAAATGCACTATTAAACTTCTTGGGTAGGGCGAACAGAGACCCGATTACATCAATTTATATTATGGTTAATTTAAGAATTCGGCAAAATTCTATCACATTTGTTCAATTTACGTCGCTCCTATTTCAGATAGCGTACTGGGCTAGGCGGCATCTTAAAGCGCGCGGAATGGCGAGTAAAATGCACTATTAAACTTCTATGATAGGGCAATCAGAGACCCGATTAGATCATTTTATATATTGGTGAATATGAGAATTCAGCGAAATTCTATCACATTTGTTCAATTTACGTTGCTCCTATTTCAGATAGCTTATTGGGCTAAGCGGCATCACAAAGCGCATGAAATGACGAGTGAAATACACTTTTAAACTTCTAGGGTAGGGCGAACAAAGACCCGTTTAGATCATTTTACATTAAGGTTAATATAAGAATTCAGCGAAATTCTATCACATTTGTTCAATTTACGTCGCTCCTATTTCAGATAGCGCATTGGGCTAAGCTGCATCTCAAAGCGCAAGAAATGGCGAGTAAAATGCACTATTAAACTTCTAGGGTAGGGCAAACAGAGACCCGATTAGATCATTTTATATTATGGTTAATTTAACAATTCAGCGAAATTCTATCACATCTGTTCAATTTACGTCACTCCTATTTCAGATAGCGTATTGGGCTAAGCGGCACCTCAAAGCGCATGAAATGGCGAGTAAAATGCACTATTAAACTTCTAGGATAAGGCAAACAGAGACCCGATTAGATCATTTTATATTGCGGTTAATATAAGAATTCAGCGTAATTCTATCACATTTGTTCAAGTTACGTAGCTCCTATTTCAGATAGCGTACTGGGCTAGGCGGCATCTTAAAGCGCGTGGGATGGCGAGTAAAATGCACTATTAAACTTCTATGATAGGGCAATCAGAGACCCGATTAGATCATTTTATATTTTGGTTAATATAAGAATTTAGCAAAATTCTATCACATTTGTTCAATTTACGTTGCTCCTATTTCAGATAGCTTATTGGGCTAAGCGGCATCACAAAGCGCATGAAATGACGAGTGAAATGCACTTTTAAACTTCTAGGGTAGGGCAAACAGAGACCCGATTAGATCATTTTATATTATGGTTAATATAAGAATTCAGCAAAATTTTATCACATTTGTTCAATTTATGTCGCTCCTATTTCAGATAGCGTACTGGGCTAGGCTGCATCTTAAAGCGCGTGGAATGGCGAGTAAAATGCACTATTAAACTTCTATGATAGGGCAATCAGAGACCCGATTACATCATTTTATATTACGGTTAATATAAGAATTCAGCGTAATTCTGTCACACTTGTTCAACTTACGTAGCTCGTATTTCAGTTAGCGTACTGGGCTAGGCGGCATCTTAAAGCGCGTGGGATGGCGAGTAAAATGCACTATTAAACTTCTATGATAGGGCAATCAGAGACCCGATTAGATCATTTTATATTTTGGTTAATATAAGAATTTAGCAAAATTCTATCACATTTGTTCAATTTACGTCGCTCCTATGTCAGATAGCGTATTGGGCTACGCGGCATCTCAAAGCGCATGAAATGGCGAGTAAAATGCACTATTAAACTTCTAGGGTAGGGCAATCAGAGACCCGAAGAGATCATTTTATACTATGGTTAATTTAAGAATTCAGCAAAATTCTATCACATTTGTTCAACTTACGTCGCTCCTATTTCAGATAGCGTACTGGGCTAGGCGGCACCTTAAAGAGCGTGGAATGGCGAGTAAAATGCACTATTAAACTTCTATGATAGGGCAATCAGAGACCCGATTAGATCATTTTATATTTTGGTGAATATAAGAATTCAGCGAAATTCTATCACATTTGATCAATTTACGTAGCTCCTATTTCAGATAGCGAATTGGGCTAAGCGGCATCTCAAAGGGCATGAAATGACGAGTGAAATGCACTATTAAACTCTAGGGTAGGGCGAACAAAGACCCGATTAGATCATGTTACATTAAGGTTAATATAAGAATTCAGCGAAATTCTATCACATTTGTTCAATTTACGTCGCTCCCATTTCAGATAGCGAATTGGGCTAAGCGGCATCTCAAAGCGCAAGAAATGGCGAGTAAAATGCACTATTAAACTTCTAGGGTAGGGCAAACAGAGACCCCATTAGATCATTTTATATTCTGGTTAATTTAAGAATTCAGCGAAATTCTATCACATTTGTTCAATTTACGTCGCTGCTATTTCAGATAGCGTATTGGGGTAAGCGGCATCTCAAAGCGCATGAAATGGCGATTAAAATGCACTGTTAAACTTGTAATGTAGGTCAAACAGAGACCCGATTAGATCATTTTATATTTTGGTTAATATAAGAATTCAGCGAAATTCTATCACATTTGATCAATTTACGTCGCTCCTATTTCAGATAGCTTATTGGGCTAAGCGGCATCACAAAGCGCATGAAATGACGAATGAACTGCACTTTTAAACTTCTAGGGTAGGGCAAACAGAGACCCGATTAGATCTTTTTATATTATGGTTAATTTAAGAATTCAGCAAAATTCTATCACATTTGTTCAATTTACGTCACTCCTATTTCAGATAGCGTATTGGGCTAAGCGGCATCTCAAAGCGCATGAAATGGCGAGTAAAATGCACTATTAAACTTCTAGGATAAGGCAAACAGAGACCCGATTAGATCATTTTATATTACGGTTAATATAAGAATTCAGCATAATTCTGTCACATTTGTTCAACTTACGTAGCTCCTATTTCAGATAGCGTACTGGGCTAGGCGGCAACTTAAAGCGCGTGGAATGGCGAGTAAAATGCACTATTAAACTTCTATGATAGGGCAATCAGAGACCCGTTTAGATCATTTTATATTTTGTTTAATATAAGATTTCAGGGAAATTCTATCACATTTGTTCAACTTACGTCGCTCCTATTTCAGATAGCGTACTGGGCTAGGCGGCACCTTAAAGAGCGTGGAATGGCGAGTAAAATGCACTATTAAACTTCTATGATAGGGCAATCAGAGACCCGATTAGATCATTTTATATTTTGGTGAATATAAGAATTCAGCGAAATTCTATCACATTTGATCAATTTACGTAGCTCCTATTTCAGATAGCGAATTGGGCTAAGCGGCATCTGAAAGCGCAAGAAATGGCGAGTAAAATGCACTATTAAACTTCTAGGGTAGGGCAAACAGAGACCTGATTAGAACATTTTATATTATGGTTAATTTATCAATTCAGCGAAATTCTATCACATTTGTTCAATTTACGTCACTCCTATTTCAGATAGCGTATTGGGCTAAGCGGCATCTCAAAGCGCATGAAATGGCGAGTAAAATGCACTATTAAACTTCTAGGGTAAGGCAAACAGAGACCCGATTAGATCATTTTATATTACGGTTAATATAAGAATTCAGCATAATTCTGTCACATTTGTTCAACTAACGTAGCTCCTATTTCAGATAGCGTACTGGGCTAGGCGGCAACTTAAAGCGCGTGGAATGGCGAGTAAAATGCACTATTAAACTTCTATGATAGGGCAATCAGAGACCCGATTAGATCATTTTATATTAAGGTTAATATAAGAATTCAGCAAAATTCTATCACATTTGTTCAATTTACGTCGCTCCTATTTCAGATAGCGTACTGGGCTAGGCGGCATCTTAAAGCGCGTGGAATGGCGAGTGAAATGCACTATTAAACTTCTATGATAGGGCAATGAGAGACCCGATTAGATCATTTTATATTTTGGTTAATACAAGAATTCAGCGAAATTCTATCACATTTGTTCAATTTACGTCGCTCTTATTTCAGATTGCTTATTGGCTAAGCGGCATCTCAAAGCGCATGAAATGGCGAGTAAAATGCACTATTAAACTTCTAGGATAAGGCAAACAGAGACCCGATTAGATCATTTTATATTGCGGTTAATATAAGAATTCAGCGTAATTCTGTCACATTTGTTCAAGTTACGTAGCTCCTATTTCAGATAGCGAATTGGGCTAAGCGGCATCTGAAAGCGCAAGAAATGGCAAGTAAAATGAACTATTAAACTTCTAGGGTAGGGCAAACAGAGACCCGATTAGATCATTTTATATTATGGTTAATTTAAGAATTCAGCGAAATTCTATCACATTTGTTCAATTTACGTCGCTCCTATTGCAGATAGCGTATTGGGTTAAGCGGCATCTCAAAGCGCATGAAATGGCGAGTAAAATGCACTAGTAAACTTCTAGGGTAAGGCAAACAGAGACCCGATTAGATCATTTTATATTACGGTTAACATAAGAATTCAGCGTAAATGTATCACATTTGTTCAACATACGTCGCTCCTATTTCAGATAGTGTATTGGGCTTAGCGGCACCTTAAAGCGCGTGGAATGGCGAGTGAAATGCACTATTAAACTTCTATGATAGTGCAATCAGAGACCCGATTAGATCATTTTATATTTTGGTAAATATAAGAATTCAGCGAAATTCTATCACATTTGTTCAATTTACGTCACTCCTATTTCAGATAGCGTATTGGGCTAAGCGGCATCTCAAAGCGCATGAAATGGCGAGTAAAATGCACTATTAAACTTCTAGGATAAGGCAAACAGAGACCCGATTAGATCATTTTATATTACGGTTAATATAAGAATTCAGCATAATTCTGTCACATTTGTTCAACTAACGTAGCTCCTATTTCAGATAGCGTACTGGGCTAGGCGGCAACTTAAAGCGCGTGGAATGGCGAGTAAAATGCACTATTAAACTTCTATGATAGGGCAATCAGAGACCCGATTAGATCATTTTATATTAAGGTTAATATAAGAATTCAGCAAAATTCTATCACATTTGTTCAATTTACGTCGTTCCTATTTCAGGTAGCGTACTGGGCTAGGCGGAATCTTAAAGCGCGTGGAATGGCGAGTGAAATGCACTATTAAACTTCTATGATAGGGCAATCAGAGACCCGATTAGATCATTTATATTTTGGTTAATTTAAGAATTCAGGAAAATTCTATCACATTTGTTCAATTTACGTCGCTCTTATTTCAGATTGCTTATTGGGCTAAGCGGCATCTCAAAGCGCATGAAATGGCGAGTAAAATGCACTATTAAACTTCTAGGATAAGGCAAACAGAGACCCGATTAGATCATTTTATATTACGGTTAATATAAGAATTCAGCGTAATTCTGTCACATTTGTTCAAGTTACGTAGCTCCTATTTCAGATAGCGAATTGGGCTAAGCGGCATCTGAAAGCGCAAGAAATGGCAAGTAAAATGAACTATTAAACTTCTAGGGTAGGGCAAACAGAGACCCGATTAGATCATTTTATATTATGGTTAATTTAAGAATTCAGCGAAATTCTATCACATTTGTTCAATTTACGTCGCTCCTATTGCAGATAGCGTATTGGGTTAAGCGGCATCTCAAAGCGCATGAAATGGCGAGTAAAATGCACTAGTAAACTTCTAGGGTAAGGCAAACAGAGACCCGATTAGATCATTTTATATTACGGTTAACATAAGAATTCAGCGTAAATGTATCACATTTGTTCAACATACGTCGCTCCTATTTCAGATAGTGTATTGGGCTTAGCGGCACCTTAAAGCGCGTGGAATGGCGAGTGAAATGCACTATTAAACTTCTATGATAGTGCAATCAGAGACCCGATTAGATCATTTTATATTTTGGTAAATATAAGAATTCAGCGAAATTCTATCACATTTGTTCAATTTACGTCGCTCCTATTTCAGATAGCATATTGGGCTAAGCGGCATCACAAAGCGCATGAAATGACGAGTGAAATGCACTTTTAAACTTCTAGGGTAGGGCAAACAGTGACCCGATTAGATCATTTTATATTATGGTTAATTTAAGAATTCAGCAAAATTTTATCACATTTGTTCAATTTACGTCGCTCCTATGTCAGATAGCGGATTGGGCTAAGCGGCATCTCAAAGCGCATGAAATGGCGAGTAAAATGCACTATTAAACTTCTAGGATAAGGCAAACAGAGACCCGATTAGATCATTTTATATTGCGGTTAATATAAGAATTCAGCGTAATTCTGTCACACTTGTTCAATTTACGTCGCTCCTATTTCAGATAGCGTACTCGGATAGGCGGCATCTTAAAGCGCGTGAAATGGCGAGTAAAATGCACTATTAAACTTCTAGGGTAGGGCAAACAGAGACCCGATTACATCATTTTATATTTAGGTTAATACAAGAATTCAGCGAAATTCTATCACATTTGTTCAATTTACGTCGCTCCTATTTCAGATAGCTTATGGGGCTAAGCGGCATCTCAAAGCGCATGAAATGACGAGTGAAATGCACTATTAATCGTCTAGGGTAGGGCGAACAGAGACCCGATTAGATCATTTTACATTAAGAATAATATAAGAATTCAGCGAGATTCTCTCACATTTGTTCAATTTACGTCGCTGATATTTCAGATAGCGTATTGGGCTAAGCGGCATCTCAAAGCGCATGAAATGGCGAGTAAAATGCACTGTTAAACTTCTAGGGTAGGGCAAACAGAGACCCGATTTGATCATTTCATATTATGGTTTATTTAAGAATTCAGAAAAAATTCTATCACATCTGTTCAATTTACGTCGCTCCTATTTCAGATAGCTTGTTGGGCTAAGCGGCATCTCAAAGCGCATGAAATGACGAGTGAAATGCACTATTAAACTTCTATGATAGGGCAAACAGAGCCCCGATTAGGTCATTTTATATTTTGGTTAATACAAGAATTCAGCGAAATTCTATCACATTTGTTCCATTTACGTCGCTCCTATTTCAGATATCTTATTGGGCTAAGCGGCATCTCAAAGCGCATGAAATGACGAGTGAAATGCACTGTTAAACGTCTAGGGTAGGGCAAACAGAGACCCGATTAGATCATTTTATATTATGGTTAATTTAAGAATTCTGCACAATTCTATCACATTTGTTCAATTTACGTCGTTCCTATTTCAGATAGCGTGCTGGGCTAAGCCGCATCTCAAAGCGCATGAAATTACGATTGAAATGCACTACTAAACTTCTAGGGTAGGGCGAACAGGGACCCGGTTAGATCATTTTACATTAAGGTTAATATAAGAATTCAGCGAAATTCTATCACATTTGTTCAATTTACGTCGCTCCTATTTCAGATAGCGTACTGGGCTAGGCGGCATCTTAAAGCGCGTGAAATGGCGAGTAAAATGCACTATTAAACTTCTAGGGTAGGGCAAACAGAGACCCGATTAGATCATTTTATATTATGGTTAATTTAAGAATTCAGCAAAATTCTATCACATTTGTTCAATTTACATCGCTCCTATTTCAGATAGCGTACTGGGCTAGGCGGCATCTTAAAGCGCGTGGAATGGCGAGTAAAATGCACTATTAAACTTTTATGATAGGGCAATCAGAGACCCGATTAGATCATTTTATGTTTTGGTTAATATAAGAATTCAGCGAAATTCTATCACATTTGTTCAATTTACGTCGCTCCTATTTCAGATAGCGTAATGGGCTAAATCGGCATCTCAAAGCGCATGACATGACGAGTGAAATGCACTATTAGACTTCTATGGTAGGGCGAACAGAGACCCGATTAGATAATATTACATGAAGGTTAATATAAGAATTTAGGGAAATTCTATCACATTTGTTCAATTTACGTCGCTCCCATTTCAGATAGCGTATTGGGCTAAGCGGCATCTCAAAGCGCATGCAATGGCGAGTAAAATGCACTGTTAAACTTCTAGGGTAGGTCAAACAGAGACCCGATTAGATCATTTTATATTATGGTTAATTAAAGAATTCAGCAAAATTCTATCACATTTCTTCAATTTACGTCGTTCCTATTTCAGATAGCGTAATGGGCTAGGCGGCATCTTGAAGCGCGTGGAATGGCGAGTGAAATGCACTATTATACTTCTATGATAGGGCAATCAGAGACCCGATTACATCATTTTATATTTAGGTTAATACAAGAATTCAGCGAAATTCTATCACATTTGTTCAATTTACGTCGCTCCTATTTCAGATTGCTTATTGGGCTAAGCGGCATCTCAAAGCACATGAAATGTCGAGTGAAATGCACTGTTAAACGTCTAGGGTAGGGCAAACAGAGACCCGATTAGATCATTTTATATTAAGGTTAATATAAGAATTCAGCAATATTCTATCACATTTGTTCAATTTACGTCGTTCCTATTTCAGATAGCGTACTGGGCTAGGCGGAATCTTAAAGCGCGTGGAATGGCGAGTGAAATGCACTATTAAACTTCTATGATAGGGCAATGAGAGACCCGATTAGATCATTTTATATTTTGGTTAATACAAGAATTCAGCGAAATTCTATCACATTTGTTCAATTTACGTCGCTCTTATTTCAGATTGCTTATTGGGCTAAGCGGCATCTCAAAGCACATGAAATGACGAGTGAAATGCACTGTTAAACGTCTAGGGTAGGGCAAACAGAGACTCGATTAGATCATTTTATATTATGGTTAATTTAAGAATTCAGCAAAATTCTATCACATTTGTTCAATTTACGTCGTTCCTATTTCAGATAGCTTATTGGGCTAAGCGGCATCTCAAAGCGCATGAAATGACGAGTGAAATTCACTATTAAACTTCTATGATAGGGCAAACAGAGCCCCGAGTAGGTCATTTTATATTTAGGTTAATATAAGAATTCAGAGAAATTCTATCACATTTGTTCAATTTACGTCGCTCCTATTTCAGATAGCTTATTGGGCTAAGCGGCATCTCAAAGCGCATGAAATTACGAGTGAAATTCACTATTAAACTTCTATGATAGGGCAAACAGAGCCCCGAGTAGGTCATTTTATATTTAGGTTAATATAAGAATTCAGAGAAATTCTATCACATTTGTTCAATTTACGTCGCTCCTATTTCAGATAGCGTATTGGACTAAGCGGCATCTTAAAGCGTGTGGAATGGCAATTGAAATGCACTATTAAACTTCTATGATAGGGCGATCAGAGACCCGATTAGATCATTTTATATTTTGGTTAATACAAGAATTCAGCGAAATTCTATCACATTTGTTCAATTTACGTCGCTCCTATTTCAGATAGCTTATTGGGCTAAGCGGCATCTCAAAGCGCATGAAATTACGAGTGAAATGCAGTATTAAACTTCGATGACAGGGCAAACAGAGACCCGATTAGGTCATTTTATATTTTGGTTAATACAGAATTCAGCGAAATTCTATCACATTTGTTCCATTTACGTCGCTCCTATTTCAGATAGCGTATTGGACTAAGCGGCATCTTAAAGCGCGTGGAATGGCGATTGAAATGCACTATTAAACTTCTATGATAGGGCGATCAGAGACCCGATTAGATCATTTTATATTTTGGTTAATACAAGAATTCAGCGAAATTCTATCACATTTGTTCAATTTACGTTGCTCCTATTTCAGATAGCTTATTGGTCTAAGCGGCATCTCAAAGCGCATGAAATTACGAGTGAAATGCAGTATTAAACTTCGATGACAGGGCAAACAGAGACCCGATTAGATCATTTTATATTATGGTTAATCTAAGAATTCACCAAAATTTCTATTCACATTTGTTCAATTAACGTCGCTCCTATTTCAGATAGCGTACTGGACTAGGCGGCATATCAAAGCGCATGAATTGGCGAGTAAAATGCACTATTAAACTTCTAGGGTAAGGCAAACAGAGACCCGATTAGATCATTTTATATTACGGTTAATATAAGAATTCAGCGTAATTCTATCACATTTGTTCAACTTACGTCGCTCCTATTACAGCTAGCGTACTGGGATAGGCGGCATCTTAAAGCGCGTGGAAGGGCGAGTAAAATGCACTACTAAACTTCTAAGATAGGGCAATCAGAGACCCGATTGGATCATTTTATATTTTGTTTAATATAAGATTTCAGGGAAATTCTATCACATTTGTTCAATTTACGTCGCTCCCATTTCAGATAGCGTACTGTGCTAGCCGGCATCTTAAAGCGCGTGGAATGGGGAGTAAAATGCACTATTAAACTTCTAGGGTAGGGCAAACACAGACCCGATGAGATCATTTTATGTTATGGTTAATTTAAGAATCTGCAAAATTCTATCACATTTGTTCAATTTACGTCGTTCCTACTTCAGATAGCGTACTGGGCTAAGCGGCATCTCAAAGCGCATGAAATTACGATTGAAATGCACTACTAAACTTCTGGGGTAGGGCGAACAGAGACCCGATTAGATCATTTTACATTAAGGTTAATATAAGAATTCAGCGAAATTCTATCACATTTGTTCAATTTACATCGCTCCTATTTCAGATAGCGTACTGGGCTAGGCGACATCTTAAAGCGCGTGGAATGGCGAGTAAAATGCACTATTAAACTTCTAGGGTAGGGCAATCAAAGACCCGGTTAGATCATTTTATATTATGGTTAATTTAATAATTCAACAAAATTCTATCACATTTGTTCAACTTACGTCGCTGCTATTTCAGATAGCGTATTGGGCTAAGCGGCATCTCAAAGCGCATGAAATGGCGATTAAAATGCACTGTCAAACTTGTAATGTAGGTCAAACAGAGACCCGATTAGATCATTTCATATTATGGTTAATTTAAGAATTCAGAAAAATTCTATCACATTTGTTCAATTTACATCGCTCCTATTTCAGATAGCGTACTGGGCTAGGCGGCATCTTAAAGCGCGTGGAATGGCGAGTACAATGCACTATTAAACTTCTATTATAGGGCAATCAGAGACCCGATTAGATCATTTTATATTTTGGTTAATATAAGAATTCAGCGAAATTCTATCACATTTGTTCAATTTACGTCGCTCCTATTTCAGATAGCTTATTGGGCTAGGCGGCATCTTAAAGCGCGTGGAAGGGCGAGTAAAATGGACTACTAAACTTCTATGGTAGGGCAATCAGAGTCCCGTTTAGATCATTTTATGTATTGTTTAATATAAGATTTCAGGGAAATTCTATCACATTTGTTCAATTTACGTCGCTCCTATTTCAGACAGCGTATTGGGCTAAGCGGCATCTCACACCGCATGAAATGACGAGAGAAATGCACTATTAAACTTCTTGGGTAGGGCGAACAGAGACCCGATTAGGTCATTTCATATTATGGTTAATTTAAGAATTCAGCGAAATTCTATCACATTTGTTCAATTTACATCGCTCCTATTTCAAATAGCGTATTGGGCTAAGCGGCATCTCAATGCGCATGAAATGGCGAGTAAAATGCACTATTAAACTTCAAGTATAAGGCAAACGGAGACCCGATTAAACCATTTTATGTTACGGTTAATATAAGAATTCAGCGTTATTCTATCACATTTGTTGAACTTACGTCGCTCCTATTTCAGATAGCGTACTGGGCTAGGCGGCATCTTAAAGCGCGTGGAATGGCGAGCAAAATGCACTCTTAACCTTCTATGATAGGGCAATCAGAGACCCGATTAGATCATTTTATATTTTGGTTAATATAAGAATTCAGCGAAATTCTATCACATTTGTTCAATTTACGTCGCTCCTATTTCAGATGGCGTATTGGGCTAAGCGGCATCTCAAAGCGCAAGAAATGGCGAGTAAAATGCACTGTTAAACTTCTAGGGTAGGACAAACAGAGACCCCATTAGATCATTTTATATTATGGTTAATTTAAGAATTCAGCGTAATGCTATCACATTTGTTCAATTTACGTCGCTCCTATTTCAGATAGCTTATAGGGCTAAGCGGCATCTCAAAGCGCATGAAATGACGAGTGAAATGCACTATTAAACTTCTAGGGTAGGGCGAACAAAGACCTGATTAGATCATTTTACATTAAGGTTAATATAAGAATTCAGCGTAATTCTATCACATTTGATCAACTTACGTCGCTCCCATTTCAGATAGTGTACTGGGCTAGGCGGCATCTTAAAGCGCGTGGAATCGCGAGTAAAATGCACTATTAAACATCTATGATAGGGCAATCACAGACCCGATTAGATCATTTTATATTTTGGTTAATATAAGAATTCAGCGAAATTCTATCACATTTGTTTAATTTACGTCGCTCCTATTTCAAATAGCGTATTGGGCTAAGCGGCATCTCAAAGCGCATGAAATGGCGAGTAAAATGCACTATTAATCTTCTAGGGTAGGGCAATCAAAGACCCGATTACATCATTTTATATTATGGTTAATTTAAGAATTCAACAAAATTCTATCACATTTGTTCAACTTACGTCGCTCCTATTTCAGATAGCGTACTGGGCTAGGCGGCATCTCAAAGCGCATGAAATGGCGAGTAAAATGCACTATTAAACTTCTAGGATAAGGCAAACAGAGATCCGATTAGATCATTTTATATTACGGTTAATATAAGAATTCAGCATAATTCTGTCACATTTGTTCAACTTACGTAGCTCCTATTTCAGATAGCGTACTGGGCTAGGCGGCAACTTAAAGCGCGTGGAATGGCGAGTAAAATGCACTATTAAACTTCTATGATAGGGCAATCAGAGACCCGTTTAGATCATTTTATATTTTGTTTAATATAAGATTTCAGGGAAATTCTATCACATTTGTTCAATTTACGTCGCTGCTATTTCAGATAGCGTATTGGGCTAAGCGGCATCTCAAAGCGCATGAAATGACGAGAGAAATGCACTATTAAACTTCTTGGGTAGGGCGAACAGAGACCCGATTACATCAATTTATATTATGGTTAATTTAAGAATTCGGCAAAATTCTATCACATTTGTTCAATTTACGTCGCTCCTATTTCAGATAGCGTACTGGGCTAGGCGGCATCTTAAAGCGCGTGGAATGGCGAGTAAAATGCACTATTAAACTTCTATGATAGGGCAATCAGAGACCCGATTAGATCATTTTATATTTTGGTGAATATGAGAATTCAGCGAAATTCTATCACATTTGTTCAATTTACGTTGCTCCTATTTCAGATAGCTTATTGGGCTAAGCGGCATCACAAAGCGCATGAAATGACGAGTGAAATGCACTTTTAAACTTCTAGGGTAGGGCGAACAAAGACCCGATTAGATCATTTTACATTAAGGTTAATATAAGAATTCAGCGAAATTCTATCACATTTGTTCAATTTACGTCGCTCCTATTTCAGATAGCGCATTGGGCTAAGCTGCATCTCAAAGCGCAAGAAATGGCGAGTAAAATGCACTATTAAACTTCTAGGGTAGGGCAAACAGAGACCCGATTAGATCATTTTATATTATGGTTAATTTAACAATTCAGCGAAATTCTATCACATCTGTTCAATTTACGTCACTCCTATTTCAGATAGCGTATTGGGCTAAGCGGCACCTCAAAGCGCATGAAATGGCGAGTAAAATGCACTATTAAACTTCTAGGATAAAGCAAACAGAGACCCGATTAGATCATTTTATATTGCGGTTAATATAAGAATTCAGCGTAATTCTGTCACATTTGTTCAAGTTACGTAGCTCCTATTTCAGATAGCGAATTGGGCTAAGCGGCATCTGAAAGCGCAAGAAATGGCAAGTAAAATGAACTATTAAACTTCGAGGGTAGGGCAAACAGAGACCCGA
>CAKAJE020000465.1:0-71055 GCA_916610135.2 Macropis europaea | reverse complement strand
TACCCTAGAAGCTTAATAGTGCATTGCACTCGCCATTTCATGCGCCTTGAGATGCAGCATAGCCCAATGCGCTATCTGAAACACGAGCGACGTAAATTAAACAAATGTGATAGAATTTTGCTGAATTCTTAAATTAACCAAAATATAAAATGATCTAATCCGGTCTCTGATTGCCCTACCCTAGAAGTTTAATAGTGCATTTTACACGCCATTTCATGCGCTTTGAGATGCCGCTTAGCCCAATACGCCATCTGAAATAGGAACGACGTAAATTGAACAAATCTGATAGAATTACGCTGAATTTTTATATTAGCCGTAATATAAAATGATCTAATCGGGTCTCCGTTTGTCTTACCCTAGAAGATTAACAGCCCATTTTACTTGACATTTCATGCGCTTTGAGATGCTTCTTAGCCCAAAACGCTATCTGAAATAGGAGCGACTTAAATTGATCAAATGTGACAGAATTTCGCTGAATTCTTATATTAACCATAACGTAAAATGATCTAATCGGGTCCCTGTTCGCCCTACCCTAGAAGTTTAGTAGTGCATTCCACCAGTCATTTCATGCGCTTTGAGATCCCGCTTAGCCCAATACGCTATCTGATATAGGAGCGACGTAAATTAAACAAATGTGATAGAATTTCGCTGAATTCTTAAATTAACCATAATATAAAATCATCTAATCGTGTCTCTGTTCGCCCTACCCTACAAGTTTAATAGTGCATTTTACTCGCCACTTCATGCGCTTTGAGATGCCGCTTAGCCCAATACACTATCTGAAATAGGAGCTACGTAAATTGAACGAATGTGATAGCATTTCGCTGAATTCTTATATTAACCGTAATATAAAATGATCTAGTCGTGTCTCTGTTCGCCCTACCCTAGAAGTTTAATAGTGCATTTTACTCGCCATTTCATGCGCTTTGAGATGCCGCTTAGGCCAATACGCTATCTGAAATAGGAGCGATGTAAATTGAACAAATGTGATAGAACTACGCTGAATTCTTATATATTAACCATAATATAAGATGACCTAATCGGGCCTCTGATAGCCCTATCCTAGAAGCTGAGTAGAGCATTTTACTTGACATTTCATGCGCTTTAAGATGCGGCTTAGCCCAATACGCCATCTGAAGTACGAGCGACGTATATTGAATAATTGTGATAGAATTACGCAGAATTCTTATATTAACCATAATTTAAGATGATCTAATCGGGTCTCTGGTTGCCCTGTCACAGATGTTCAGTAGTGCATTTTACTCGTAATTTCATGCGCTTTAAGATGCCGCATCGCCCAATACGCTATCTGACATAGGAGCGACGTAAATTGAATAAATGTGATAGAATTACGCAAGAATTCTTATATTAAACATAATTTAAAATGATCTATTCGGGACTCTGATTGCGCTATCATAGAAGTTTAATAGTGCATTTAACACGTCATTTCATGCGCTTTAAGATGCCGCTTAGCCCAATACGCTATCTGAAATAGGAGCGACGTAAATTGAACAAATGTCATAGAATTACGCTGAATTCTTATATTAAACATAATTTAAAATGATCTATTCGGGACTCTGATTGCGCCATCATAGAAGTTTAATAGTGCATTTTACTCGACACTTCATGCGCTTTAAGATGCCGCCTAGCCCAATACACTATCTGAAATAGGAGCGACATAAATTGAACAAATGTGATAGAATTACGCAGAATTCTTATATTAACCATAATATAATACGATCTATTCTGGTTTCTGATTGCCCTATCAGAGAAGTTTAATAGAGCATTTTACTCGTCATTTCATGCGCTTTAAGGCGCCGCCTAGCACAATACGCTATCAGAAATTGGAGTTGCGTAAATTGAGTAAATGTGATAGAGTTACGCAGACTTCTTATATTAACCATAACATAAAATGATCTAATCGGTTCTCTGATTGCCCTATCAAAGAAGTTTAGTACTGCATTTCACTCGTCATGTCATGCGCTTGAAGGTGCCGCTTAGCCCAATACGCTATCTGAAATCGGAGCGACGTAAATTGAACAAATGTGTTAGAATTACGCTGCATTCATATATTAACCATAATATAAAATGATCTAATAGGGTCTCTGATTACCCTATGATAGAAGTTTAGTTGTGCATTTTAATCGGTGTTTCATGCCCTTTAAGATGCGGCTTAGCCCATTACACTATCTGCAATAGGAGCGACGTAAATTGAACAAATGTGATATAATTGCGCAAGAATTCTTATATTAACCATAATATAAAATCATCTAATTGGGTCCCTGATGGACGTATTTGAGAGAGTTAGTAGTGCATTTTACTCGCCATTTCATGCGTTTTAAGATGCCGCCTAACTCAACACGATATCTGGTGTAGGAACGACGTGAAATTGACGAAATGTGGTAGAGTTACGATGAATTCTTAAATTAACAATAATATAGGATGATCTAAGCGGGATTCTGATTGCCCTATCCTAGAAGTTTAGTAGTGCATTTTACTCGTCATCTCATGCGCTTTAAGGTGCCGCCTAGCGCAATACGCTAGCTGAAATAGGAGCGACGTAAATTGAACAAATGTGATAAAATTACGTTGAATTCTTATATTAACAATAATACAAAATGATCTAATCGGGTCTCTGATTGCCCTATCATAGAAGTTTAATAGTGCATTTTATTCGACATTTCATGCGCTTTAAGGTGCCGCTCAGGTCAATGCGCTATCTGAAATAGGAGCGACGTAAATTGAACAAATGTGATAGAATTTCGCTGAATTCTTATATTAACCATAATATAATATGATCTACTCGGGTCTCTGATTGCCCTATAATAGAAGTTTAATAGTGCATTTCACTCGTCATTACATGCGCTTTAAGGTGCCGCCTAGCCCAATACGCTATCTGAAATAGGAGCGACGTAAATCGAACAAATGTGATAGAATTTTGCTGAATTCTTATATTAACCATAATATAATATGATCTATTCGGGTCTCTGATTGCCCTATCATAGAAGTTTAACAGTGCATTTCACTCGTCATTTCATGCGCTTTAAGGTGCCGTCTAGCCCAGTACGCTATCTCAAATAGAGGCGACGTAAATTGAACAAATGTGATAAAATTACGCTGAATTCTTATATTAACCATAACATAATACGATCTATTCGGGTCTCTGATTGCTCTACCATAGAAGTTTAATTGTGCATTTCACTCGTCAATTCAAGTACTTTAAGGTGCCGCCTAGTCCAATACGCTATCTGAAATAGGAGCGACGTAAATTGAACAAATGTGATAGAATTACGCAAAATTCTTATATTAAACATAATTTAAAATGATCTAATCGGGTCTCTGATTCCCCTATCAGAGAAGTTTAATAGTGCATTTTAGTCATCATTTCATGCGCTTTAAGGTGCCGCCTAGCCCAATACGCTATCTGAAATTGGAGCTACGTAAATTGTACAAGTGTGATAGAGTTACGCTGAATTCTTAAATTAACCATATAATAAAATGATATATTCGGGTCTGTGTTTGCCCTACCCAAGAAGATTAAAAGTGCATTTTACTCGACATTTCATGCGCTTTAAGATGCCACCTAGCCCAATACGCTATCTGAAATAGGAGCGACGTAAATCGAACAAATGTGATAGAATTTTGCTGAATTCTTATATTAACCATAATATAAAATGATATAATCGAGTCTCTGTTTGCCCTACCCTAGAAGTTTAATAGTGCATTTAACTCGCCATTCCACGCGCTTTAACATGCCGCCTATCCGAGTACGCTATCTGAAATAGGAGCGACGTAAACCGAACAAATGTGATAGAATTTCGCTGAGTTCTTATATTAACCAAAATATAAAATGATCTAATCGGGTCTCTGATTGCCCTATCATAGAAGTTTAATAGTGCATTTTACTGGCCATTCCACGCGCTTTAAGATTCCGCCTAGCCCAGTACGCAATCTGAAATAGGAGCGACGTAAGTTGAACAAATATGATAGGATGTCTCTGAAATCTTATATTAAACAAAATATAAAATGATCTAATCGGGTCTCTGATCGCCCTATCATAGAAGCTTAATAGTGCATTTTACTCGCCATTCCACGCGCTTTAAGATGCCGCCTAGCCCAGTAGGCTAACTGAAATCGGAGCGACGTAAGTTGAACAAATGTGACAGGATTACGCTGAATTCTTATATTCACCGTAATATAAAATGATCTGACCGGTTCTCTGTTTGCCTTAACCTAGAAGTTTAATAGTGCATTTTACTCGACATTCCATGCGCTTTGAGGAGCCGCTTAGCCCAATACGCTATCTGAAATAGGAGCGACGTAAATTGAACAAATGTGATAGAATTTCCCTGAATTCTTATATTAAACAAAATATAACATCATCTAATCGGGTCTCTGATTGCCCTATCATAGAAGTTTAATAGTGCATTTTACTCGCCACTTCACGCGCTTTAAGATGCCGCCCAGACCAGTACGCTATCTGGAATAGGAGCGACGTAAGTTGAACAAATGTGATAGAATTACGCTGCATTCTTATATTAACCGCAATATAAAATGATCTGATCGGGTCTGTGTTTGCCTTACCCTAGAAGCTTAACAGTGCATTTTACTGGCCATTCCACGCGCTTCAAGATGGCGCCTAGCTCAATACGCTATCTGAAATAGGAGCGATGTAAATTGAACAAATGTGATAGAATTTCGCTGAATTCTTTTATTAACCATAATGTAAAATGATCTAATCGGGTCTCTGTTCGCCCTAGCCTAGAAGTTTAATAGTGCATTTTACTGGCCATTCCACGCGCTTTAAGATGGCGCCTAGCCCAGTACGCTATCTGAAATAGGAGCGACGTAAATCGAACAAATGTGATAGAATTTCGCTGAATTCTTATATTAACCATATTGTAAAATGATCTAATCGGGTCTCTGTTCGCCCTAGCCTAGAAGTTTAATAGTACATTTTAGTCGCCATTTGATGCACTTTGTGATGCCGCTTTGCCCAATACGCTATCTGAAATAGTAGCGACGTAAATTGAACAAATGTGATAGAATTTCCCTGAAATCTTATATTAAACAAAATATAAAATGATCTACTCGGGTCTCTGATTGCCCTGTCATAGATGTTTAGCAGTGCATTTTACTCGTAATTCCACGCGCTTTGAGATGCCGCCTAGCCCAGTACGCTATCTGAAATAGGAGCGACGTAAGTTGAACAAATGTGATGGAATGACGCTGAATTCTTATATTAACCGTAACATAAAATGATCTAATCGGGTCTGTGTTTGCATTACCGTAGAAGCTTAATAGTGCATTTTACTCGCCATTTCATGCGCTTTGAGATGCCGCTTAGCCCAATACGCTATCTGAAATAGGAGCGGCGTAAATTGAGCAAATGTGATAGAATTTTGCTGAATTCTTATATTAACCTTAACGTAAAATGATCTAATCGGGTCTCTGTTCGCCCTACCCTAGAAGTTTAATATCGCATTTCACTCGTCATTTAATGCGCTTTGAGATGCCGCTTAGCCCAATACGCTATCTCAAATAGGAGCGACGTAAATTGAACAAATGTGATAGAATTTCGATAAATACTTATATTAAACAAAATATAAAATGATCTAGTAGGGTCTCTGATTGCCCTATCATAGAAGTTTAATAGTGCATTTTACTGGCCATTCCACGCGCTTTAAGATGGCGCCTAGCCCAGTACGCTATCTGAAATAGGAGCGCCGTAAATCGAACAAATGTGATAGAATTTCGCTGAATTCTTATATTAACCATATTGTAAAATGATCTAATCGGGTCTCTGTTCGCCCTAGCGTAGAAGTTTAATAGTGCATTTTAGTCGCCATTTGATGCACTTTGTGATGCCGCTTTGCCCAATACGCTATCTGAAATAGTAGCGACGTAAATTGAACAAATGTGATAGAATTTCCCTGAAATCTTATATTAAACAAAATATAAAATGATCTACTCGGGTCTCTGATAGCCCGGTCATAGATGTTTAGCAGTGCATTTTACTCGTCATTCCACGCGCTTTGAGATGCCGCCTAGCCCAGTACGCTATCCGAAATAGGAGCGACGTAAGTTGAACAAATGTGATAGAATTACGCTGAATTCTTATATTAACCGTAATATAAAATGATCTAATCTGGTCTCTGTTTGCCTTACCCTAGAAGTTTAACAGTGCATTTCACTCGACATTTCATGCGCTTTGAGATGCCGCTTAGCCCAATACGCTATCTGAAATAGGCGCGACGTAAATTGAACAAATGTGATAGAATTTCCTGAATTGCTTATATTAACCTTAATGTAAAATGATCTGATCGGGTCTCTGTTCGCCCTACTCTAGAACCTTAATAGTGCATTTCACTCGTCATTTAATGCGCTTTGAGATGCCGCTCCGCCCAATACGCTATCTGAAATAGGAGCGACATAAATTCAACGAATGTGATAGAATTTCGCCGAATTCTTATATTAACCAAAATATAAAACGATCTAATCGGGTCTCTGATTGCCCTATCATAGAAGTTTGATACTGCATTTTACTGGCCATTCCACGCGCTTTAAGATGGCGCCTAGCTCAATACGCTATCTGAAATAGGAGCGATGTAAATTGAACAAATGTGATAGAATTACGCTGCATTCATCAATTAACCATAATATAAAATGATCTAATCGGGTCTCTGTTTGCCCTACCCTAGAAGTTTAATAGTGCATTTTACTCGCCATTTCATGCGTTTTGGGATGCCGCTTAGCCCAATAAGCTATCTGAAATAGGAGCGATGTAAATTGAGCAAATGTGATAGAATTTTGCTGAATTCTTATATTAACCTTAACGTAAAATGATCTAATCGGGTCTCTGTTCGCCCTACCCTAGAAGTTTAATATCGCATTTCACTCGTCATTTAATGCGCTTTGAGATGCCGCTCCGCCCAATACGCTATCTGAAATAGGAGCGACATAAATTCAACGAATGTGATAGAATTTCGCCGAATTCTTATATTAACCAAAATATAAAACGATCTAATCGGGTCTCTGATTGCCCTATCATAGAAGTTTGATACTGCATTTTACTGGCCATTCCACGCGCTTTAAGATGGCGCCTAGCTCAATACGCTATCTGAAATAGGAGCGATGTAAATTGAACAAATGTGATAGAATTTCGCTGAATTCTTATATTAACCAAAATATAAAATGCTCTAATCGGGTCTCTGATTGCCCTATCATAGAAGTTTGATAGTGCATTTTACTGGCCATTCCACGCGCTTTAAGATGGCGCCTAGCCCAGTACGCTATCTGACATAGGAGCGACGTAAATCGAACAAATGTGATAGAATTTCGCTGAATTCTTATATTAACCATATTGTAAAATGATCTAATCGGGTCTCTGTTCGCCCTAGCCTAGAAGTTTAATAGTACATTTTAGTCGCCATTTGATGCACTTTGTGATGCCGCTTTGCCCAATACGCTATCTGAAATAGTAGCGACGTAAATTGAACAAATGTGATAGAATTTCCCTGAAATCTTATATTAAACAAAACATAAAATGATTTACTCGGGTCTCTGATTGCCCTGTCATAGATGTTTAGCAGTGCATTTTACTCGTAATTCCACGCGCTTTGAGATGCCGCCTAGCCCAGTACGCTATCTGAAATAGGAGCGACGTAAGTTGAACAAATGTGATAGAATTACGCTGAATTCTTATATTAACTGTAACATAAAATGATCTAATCGGGTCTGTGTTTGCCTTACCGTAGCAGCTTAATAGTGCATTTTACTCGCCATTTCATGCGCTTTGAGATGCCGCTTAGCCCAATACGCTATCTGAAATAGGAGCGACGTAAATTGAGCAAATGTGATAGAATTTTGCTGAATTCTTATATTAACCTTAACGTAAAATGATCTAATCGGGTCTCTGTTCGCCCTACCCTAGAAGTTTAATATCGCATTTCACTCGCCATTTAATGCGCTTTGAGATGCCGCTTAGGCCAATACGCTATCTCAAATAGGAGCGACGTAAATTGAAGAAATGTGATAGAATTTCGATAAATACTTATATTAAACAAAATATAAAATGATCTAATCGGGTCTCTGATTGCCCTACCCTAGAAGTTTAATAGTGCATTTTACTCGTCATTCCACGCGCTTTAAGATGGCGCCTAGCCCAGTACGCTATCTGAAATAGTAGCGACGTAAATTGAACAAATGTGATAGAATTTCCCTGAAATCTTATATTAAACAAAACATAAAATGATTTACTCGGGTCTCTGATTGCCCTATCATAGAAGTTTAGTTGTGCATTTTACTCGCCCTTCCACGCGCTTTAAGATGCCGCCTAGCCCAGTACGCTATCTGAAATAGGAGCGACGTAAGTTGAACAAATGTGATAGAATTACGCTGAATTCTTATATTAACCGTAATATAAAATGATCTAATCGGGTCTCCGTTTGCCTTACCCTAGAAGTTTAATTGTGCATTTTACTCGGCATTTCATGCGAGTTGAGAGGCCGGTTAGCCCAATACGCTATCTGAAATAGGAGCGACGTAAATTGAACAAATGTGATAGAATTTTGCTGAATGCTTAAATTAACCACAATATAAAATGATCTAATCGGGTCTCTGTTTGCATTATCCTACAAGTTTAACAGTGCATTATACTCGCCATTTCATGCGCTTCGAGATGCCGCATTGCCCATTACGCTACCTGAAATAGGAGCGACGTAAATTGAACGAATGTGATAGAATTACGCTGAATTCTTAAATTAACCATAACATAAAATGATTTAATCGTGTCTTTGTTTGCCCTGCCCTAGAAGTTTAATAGTGCATTTTACTCGCCATTTCATGCGCTTTGAGATGCCGCATAGCCCAATACGCTATCTGAAATAGGAGCGACGTAAATTGAACAAACGTGATAGAATTTCCGTGAATTCTTATGTTAACCTTAATGTAAAATGATCTAATCGGGTCTCTGTTCGCCCTGCCATAGAAGTTTAATAGTGCATTTTACTCGCCCTTCCACGCGCTTTAAGATGCCGCCTAGCCCAGTATGCTATCTGAAATAGGAACGACGTAAATTGAACAAATGTGATAGAATTTTGCTGAATTCTTAAATTAACCATAACATAAAATGATCTAATCGGGTCTCTGTTTGCCCTACCCTAGAAGTTTAATAGTGCATTCCACTCGTCATTCCACGCGCTTTAAGATGCTGCCTAGCCCAGTACGCTATCTGAAATAGGAGCGACGTAAGTTGAACAAATGTGATAGAATTTAGCAGAATTCTTATGTTAACCAAAATATAAAATGATCTAATCTGGTCTCTGTTCGCCCTAGCCTAGAAGTTAAATAGTGCATTTTGTTCGCCATTTCATGCGCTTTGAGATGCCGCGTAGCCCAATACGCTATCTGAAATAGGAGCGACGTAAATTGAACAAATGTGATAGAATTTCCCTGAAATCTTATATTAAACAAAATATAAAATGATCTAATCGGGTATCTGATTGCCCTATCATAGAAGTTTAACAGAGCATTTTACTCGCCATTCCACGCGCTTTAACATGCCGCCTAGCCCAGTACGCTATCTGAAATAGGAGCGACGTAAATTGAACAAATGTGATAGAATTTTGCTGAATTCTTATATTAACATTAATGTAAAATGACCAAATCGGGTCTCTGTTTGCCCTACCCTAGAAGTTTAATAGTGCATTTCACTCGTCATTTCATGCGCTTTGAGATGCCGCTTAGCCCAATAAGCTATCTGAAATAGGAGCGACGTAAATTGAACAAATGTGATAGAATTTCCCTGAATTCTTATATTAACATTAATGTAAAATGATCTAATCGGGTCTCTGTTCGCCCTATCATAGAAGTTTAATAGTGCATTTTACTCGCCATTCCACGCGCTTTAAGATGCCGCCTAGCCCAGTGCGCTATCTGAAATAGGAGCGACGTAAATTGAACAAATGTGATAGAATTTTGCTGAATTCTTAAATTAACCATAATATAAAATGATCTAATCGGGTCTCTGTTTGCCCTACCCAAGAAGTTTAATAGTGCATTTTAGTCGCCATTTCATGCGCCTTCAGATGCCGCTTAGCCGAATACGCTATCTGAAATAGGAGCGACGTAAATTGAACAAATGTGATAGAATTTCCCTGAAATCTTATATTAAACAAAACATAAAATGATCTAATCGGGTATCTGATTGCCCTATCATAGAAGTTTAATAGAGCATTTTACTCGCCATTCCACGCGCTTTAACATGCCGCCTAGCCCAGTACGCTATCTGAAATAGGAGCGACGTAAATTGAACAAATGTGATAGAATTTTGCTGAATTCTTATATTAACATTAATGTAAAATGACCAAATCGGGTCTCTGTTTGCCCTACCCTAGAAGTTTAATAGTGCATTTCACTCGTCATTTCATGCGCTTTGAGATGCCGCTTAGCCCAATAAGCTATCTGAAATAGGAGCGACGTAAATTGAACAAATGTGATAGAATTTCCCTGAATTCTTATATTAACATTAATGTAAAATGATCTAATCGGGTCTCTGTTCGCCCTATCATAGAAGTTTAATAGTGCATTTTACTCGCCATTCCACGCGCTTTAAGATGCCGCCTAGCCCAGTGCGCTATCTGAAATAGGAGCGACGTAAATTGAACAAATGTGATAGAATTTTGCTGAATTCTTAAATTAACCATAATATGAAATGATCTAATCGGGTCTCTGTTTGCCCTACCCTACAAGTTTAACAGTGCATTTTACTCGCCATTTCATGCGCTTTGAGATGCCTAGCTCAGTACGCTATCTGAAATAGAAACGACGTAAATTGAACAAATGTGATAGAAATTCGCTGAGTTCTTATATTAACCAAAATATAAAATGATCTAATCGGGTCTCTGATTGCCCTATCATAGAAGTTTAATAGTGCATTTTACTGGCCATTCCACGCGCTTTAAGATTCCGCCTAGCCCAGTACGCAATCTGAAATAGGAGCGACGTAAGTTGAACAAATATGATAGGATGTCTCTGAAATCTTATATTAAACAAAATATAAAATGATCTAATCGGGTCTCTGATCGCCCTATCATAGAAGCTTAATAGTGCATTTTACTCGCCATTTCATGCGCTTTGAGATGCCGCTTAGCCCAGTAGGCTAACTGAAATCGGAGCGACGTAAGTTGAACAAATGTGACAGGATTACGCTGAATTCTTATATTCACCGTAATATAAAATGATCTGACCGGTTCTCTGTTTGCCTTAACCTAGAAGTTTAATAGTGCATTTTACTCGACATTTCATGCGCTTTGAGGAGCCGCTTAGCACAATACGCTATCTGAAATAGGAGCGACGTAAATTGAACAAATGTGATAGAATTTCCCTGAATTCTTATATTAAACAAAATATAACATCATCTAATCGGGTCTCTGATTGCCCTATCATAGAAGTTTAATAGTGCATTTTACTCGCCACTTCACGCGCTTTAAGATGCCGCCCAGACCAGTACGCTATCTGGAATAGGAGCGACGTAAGTTGAACAAATGTGATAGAATTACGCTGCATTCTTATATTAACCGCAATATAAAATGATCTGATCGGGTCTGTGTTTGCCTTACCCTAGAAGCTTAACAGTGCATTTTACTGGCCATTCCACGCGCTTCAAGATGGCGCCTAGCTCAATACGCTATCTGAAATAGGAGCGATGTAAATTGAACAAATGTGATAGAATTTCGCTGAATTCTTTTATTAACCATAATGTAAAATGATCTAATCGGGTCTCTGTTCGCCCTAGCCTAGAAGTTTAATAGTGCATTTTACTGGCCATTCCACGCGCTTTAAGATGGCGCCTAGCCCAGTACGCTATCTGAAATAGGAGCGACGTAAATCGAACAAATGTGATAGAATTTCGCTGAATTCTTATATTAACCATATTGTAAAATGATCTAATCGGGTCTCTGTTCGCCCTAGCCTAGAAGTTTAATAGTACATTTTAGTCGCCATTTGATGCACTTTGTGATGCCGCTTTGCCCAATACGCTATCTGAAATAGTAGCGACGTAAATTGAACAAATGTGATAGAATTTCCCTGAAATCTTATATTAAACAAAATATAAAATGATCTACTCGGGTCTCTGATTGCCCTGTCATAGATGTTTAGCAGTGCATTTTACTCGTAATTCCACGCGCTTTGAGATGCCGCCTAGCCCAGTACGCTATCTGAAATAGGAGCGACGTAAGTTGAACAAATGTGATAGAATGACGCTGAATTCTTATATTAACCGTAACATAAAATGATCTAATCGGGTCTGTGTTTGCCTTACCGTAGAAGCTTAATAGTGCATTTTACTCGCCATTTCATGCGCTTTGAGATGCCGCTTAGCCCAATACGCTATCTGAAATAGGAGCGGCGTAAATTGAGCAAATGTGATAGAATTTTGCTGAATTCTTATATTAACCTTAACGTAAAATGATCTAATCGGGTCTCTGTTCGCCCTACCCTAGAAGTTTAATATCGCATTTCACTCGTCATTTAATGCGCTTTGAGATGCCGCTTAGCCCAATACGCTATCTCAAATAGGAGCGACGTAAATTGAACAAATGTGATAGAATTTCGATAAATACTTATATTAAACAAAATATAAAATGATCTAATAGGGTCTCTGATTGCCCTATCATAGAAGTTTAATAGTGCATTTTACTGGCCATTCCACGCGCTTTAAGATGGCGCTTAGCCCAGTACGCTATCTGAAATAGGAGCGCCGTAAATCGAACAAATGTGATAGAATTTCGCTGAATTCTTATATTAACCATATTGTAAAATGATCTAATCGGGTCTCTGTTCGCCCTAGCGTAGAAGTTTAATAGTGCATTTTAGTCGCCATTTGATGCACTTTGTGATGCCGCTTTGCCCAATACGCTATCTGAAATAGTAGCGACGTAAATTGAACAAATGTGATAGAATTTCCCTGAAATCTTATATTAAACAAAATATAAAATGATCTACTCGGGTCTCTGATAGCCCGGTCATAGATGTTTAGCAGTGCATTTTACTCGTCATTCCACGCGCTTTGAGATGCCGCCTAGCCCAGTACGCTATCCGAAATAGGAGCGACGTAAGTTGAACAAATGTGATAGAATTACGCTGAATTCTTATATTAACCGTAATATAAAATGATCTAATCTGGTCTCTGTTTGCCTTACCCTAGAAGTTTAACAGTGCATTTCACTCGACATTTCATGCGCTTTGAGATGCCGCTTAGCCCAATACGCTATTTGAAATAGGCGCGACGTAAATTGAACAAATGTGATAGAATTTCCCTGAATTCTTATATTAACCTTAATGTAAAATGATCTGATCGGGTCTCTGTTCGCCCTACTCTAGAACCTTAATAGTGCATTTCACTCGTCATTTAATGCGCTTTGAGATGCCGCTCCGCCCAATACGCTATCTGAAATAGGAGCGACATAAATTCAACGAATGTGATAGAATTTCGCCGAATTCTTATATTAACCAAAATATAAAACGATCTAATCGGGTCTCTGATTGCCCTATCATAGAAGTTTGATACTGCATTTTACTGGCCATTCCACGCGCTTTAAGATGGCGCCTAGCTCAATACGCTATCTGAAATAGGAGCGATGTAAATTGAACAAATGTGATAGAATTACGCTGCATTCATCAATTAACCATAATATATAATGATCTAATCGGGTCTCTGTTTGCCCTACCCTAGAAGTTTAATAGTGCATTTTACTCGCCATTTCATGCGTTTTGGGATGCCGCTTAGCCCAATAAGCTATCTGAAATAGGAGCGACGTAAATTGAGCAAATGTGATAGAATTTTGCTGAATTCTTATATTAACCTTAACGTAAAATGATCTCATCGGGTCTCTGTTCGCCCTACCCTAGAAGTTTAATATCGCATTTCACTCGTCATTTAATGCGCTTTGAGATGCCGCTCCGCCCAATACGCTATCTGAAATAGGAGCGACATAAATTCAACGAATGTGATAGAATTTCGCCGAATTCTTATATTAACCAAAATATAAAACGATCTAATCGGGTCTCTGATTGCCCTATCATAGAAGTTTGATACTGCATTTTACTGGCCATTCCACGCGCTTTAAGATGGCGCCTAGCTCAATACGCTATCTGAAATAGGAGCGATGTAAATTGAACAAATGTGATAGAATTTCGCTGAATTCTTATATTAACCAAAATATAAAATGCTCTAATCGGGTCTCTGATTGCCCTATCATAGAAGTTTGATAGTGCATTTTACTGGCCATTCCACGCGCTTTAAGATGGCGCCTAGCCCAGTACGCTATCTGACATAGGAGCGACGTAAATCGAACAAATGTGATAGAATTTCGCTGAATTCTTATATTAACCATATTGTAAAATGATCTAATCGGGTCTCTGTTCGCCCTAGCCTAGAAGTTTAATAGTACATTTTAGTCGCCATTTGATGCACTTTGTGATGCCGCTTTGCCCAATACGCTATCTGAAATAGTAGCGACGTAAATTGAACAAATGTGATAGAATTTCCCTGAAATCTTATATTAAACAACACATAAAATGATTTACTCGGGTCTCTGATTGCCCTGTCATAGATGTTTAGCAGTGCATTTTACTCGTAATTCCACGCGCTTTGAGATGCCGCCTAGCCCAGTACGCTATCTGAAATAGGAGCGACGTAAGTTGAACAAATGTGATAGAATTACGCTGAATTCTTATATTAACTGTAACATAAAATGATCTAATCGGGTCTGTGTTTGCCTTACCGTAGAAGCTTAATAGTGCATTTTACTCGCCATTTCATGCGCTTTGAGATGCCGCTTAGCCCAATACGCTATCTGAAATAGGAGCGACGTAAATTGAGCAAATGTGATAGAATTTTGCTGAATTCTTATATTAACCTTAACGTAAAATGATCTAATCGGGTCTCTGTTCGCCCTACCCTAGAAGTTTAATATCGCATTTCACTCGCCATTTAATGCGCTTTGAGATGCCGCTTAGGCCAATACGCTATCTCAAATAGGAGCGACGTAAATTGAACAAATGTGATAGAATTTCGATAAATACTTATATTAAACAAAATATAAAATGATCTAATAGGGTCTCTGATTGCCCTATCATAGAAGTTTAATAGTGCATTTTACTGGCCATTCCACGCGCTTTAAGATGGCGCCTAGCCCAGTACGCTATCTGAAATAGTAGCGACGTAAATTGAACAAATGTGATAGAATTTCCCTGAAATCTTATATTAAACAAAATATAAAATGATCTACTCGGGTCTCTGATAGCCCTGTCATAGATGTTTAGCATTGCATTTTACTCGTCATTCCACGCGCTTTGAGATGCCGCCTAGCCCAGTACGCTATCCGAAATAGGAGCGACGTAAGTTGAACAAATGTGATAGAATTTTGCTGAATTCTTATATTAACCTTAACGTAAAATGATCTAATCGGGTATCTGTTCGCCCTACCCTAGAAGTTTAATATCGCATTTCACTCGTCATTTAATGCGCTTTGAGATGCCGCTTAGCCCAATATGCTATCTGAAATAGGAGCGACGTAAATTGAACAAATGTGATAGAATTTCCCTGAATTCTTATATTAACCTTAATGTAAAATGATCTGATCGGGTCTCTGTTCGCCCTACTCTAGAACCTTAATAGTGCATTTCACTCGTCATTTAATGCGCTTTGAGATGCCGCTCCGCCCAATACGCTATCTGAAATAGGAGCGACATAAATTCAACGAATGTGATAGAATTTCGCTGAATTCTTATATTAACCAAAATATAAAACGATCTAATCGGGTCTCTGATTGCCCTATCATAGAAGTTTGATAGTGCATTTTACTGGCCATTCCACGCGCTTTAAGATCCCGCCTAGCCCAGTACGCTATCTGAAATAGGAGCGACGTATGTTGAACAAATGTGATAGAATTACGCTGAATTCTTATATTAACCGTAATATAAAATGATCTAATCGGGTCTCTGATTGCCCTATCATAGAAGTTTAACAGTGTATTTTACTCGCCATTCCTCGCGTTTTAAGATGCCGCCTAGACCAGTACGCTAGCTGAAATAGGAGCGACGTAAATTGAACAAATGTGATAGAATTACGCTGAATTCTTATATTAACCAAAATATAAAATGATCTACTCGGGTCTCTGATTGCCCTATCATAGAAGTTTAATAGTGCATTTTACTCGGCATTCCACGCGCTTTAAGATGCCGCCTAGCCCAATACGCTATTTGAAATAGGAGCGACGTAAATTGAACAAATGTGATAGAATTACGCTGCATTCTTATATTAACCGTAATATAAAATGATCTAATCGGGTCTCTGATTGCCCTATCATAGAAGTTTAATAGTGCATTTTACTCACCATTTCATGCGCTTTGAGATGCCGCTTAGCCCAATACGCTATCTGAAATAGGAGCAACGTAAATTGAACAAATGTGATAGAATTTCGCTGAATTCTTATATTAACCGTAATATAAAATGATCTAATCGGGTCTCTGATTGCCCTACCCTAGAAGTTTAATAGTGCATTTTACTCGCCATTTCATGCGCTTTGAGATGCCGCTTAGCCCAATAAGCTATCTGAAATAGGAGCGACGTAAATTGAACAAATGTGATAGAATTTCCCTGAAATGTTATAGTAAACAAAATATAAAACGATCTAATCGGGTCTCTGATTGACCTATCATAGAAGTTTAATAGTGCATTTTACTCGCCATTCCGCGCCCTTTAAGATGCCGCTTAGCCCAATACGCTATCTGAAATAGGAGCGACGTAAGTTGAACAAATGTGATAGAATTTCGCTGGATTCTTATATTAACCAAAATATAAAATGATCTAATCGGGTCTCTGTTTGCCCTATCATAGAAGTTTAATAGTGCATTTCACTCGCCATTTCATGCGTTTTGAGATGCCGCTTAGCCCAATACGCTATCTGAAACAGGAGCGACGTAAATTGAACAAATGTGATAGAATTTTGCTGAATTCTTAAATTAACCATAATATAAAATGATCTAATCGGGTCTCTGTTTGCCCTACCCTAGAAGTTTAATAGTGCATTTTACTCGGCATTTCATGCGCTTTGAGATGGCGCTTAGCCCAGTACGCTATCTGAAATAGGAGCGACGTAAATTGAACAAATGTGATAGAATTTCCCTGAATTCTTATATTAACCTTAATGTAAAATGATCTAATCGGGTCTTTGTTCGCCCTACCCTAGAAGTTTAATAGTGTATTTCACTCGTCATTTCATGCGCTTTGAGATGCCGCTTAGCCCAATACGCTATCTGAAATAGGAGCGACGTAAATTGAACAAATGTGATAGAATTTCGCTGAATCCTTATATTATCCAAAATATAAAATGATCTAATCGGGTCTCTGTTTGCCCTATCATACAAGTTTAATAGTGCATTTCACTCGCCATTTCATGCGTTTTGAGATGCCGCTTAGCCCAATACGCTATCTGAAACAGGAGCGACGTAAATTGAACAAATGTGATAGAATTTTGCTGAATTCTTAAATTAACCATAATATAAAATGATCTAATCGGGTCTCTGTTTGCCCTACCCTAGAAGTTTAATAGTGCATTTTACTCACCATTTCATGCGCTTTGAGATGCCGCTTAGCCCAATACGCTATCTGAAATAGGAGCGACGTAAATTGAACAAATGTGATAGAATATTGCTGAATTCTTATATTAACCATAATATAAAATGATCAAATCGGGTCTCTGTTCGCCCTAGCCTAGAAGTTTAATAGTGAATTTCATTCGACATTTCATGCGCATTGAGATGCCGCTTAGCCCAATACGCTATCTGAAATAGGAGCGACGTAAATTGAGTAAATGTGATAGAATTTTGCTGAATTCTTAAATTAACCATAATATGAAATGATCTAATCGGGTCTCTGTTTGCCCTACCCTAGAAGTTTAATAGTGCATTTTACTCGCCATTTCTTGCTCTTTGAGATGCCGCTTAGCCCAATACGCTATCTGAAATATCAGCGACGTAAATTGAACAAATGTGAGAGAATTTCGTTGAATTCTTATATTAACCTTAATGTAAAATGATCTAATCCGGTCTCTGTTTGTCTTATCCTAGAAGTTTAATAGTGCATTTTCTCGCCATTTCATGCGCTTTGAGATGCCGCTTAGCCCAATACGCTATCTGAAATAGGAGCGACGTAAATTGAACGAATGTGATAGAATTTCGCTGAATCCTTATATTAACCAAAATATAAAATGATCTAATCGGGTCTCTGATTGCCCTGTCATAGAAGTTTAGTAGTGCATTTTACTCGCCCTTCCACGCGCTTTAAGATCCCGCCTAGCCCAGTACGCTATCTGAAATAGGAGCGACGTATGTTGAACAAATGTGATAGAATTACGCTGAATTCTTATATTAACCGTAATATAAAATGATCTAATCGGGTCTCTGATTGCCCTATCATAGAAGTTTAACAGTGTATTTTACTCGCCATTCCTCGCGTTTTAAGATGCCGCCTAGCCCAGTACGCTAGCTGAAATAGGAACGACGTAAATTGAAAAAATGTGATAGAATTTCGCTGAATTCTTATATTAACCAAAATATAAAATGATCTAATCGGCTCTCTGATTGCCCTATCATAGAAGTTTAGTTGTGCATTGTACTCGCCCTTCCACGCGCTTTAAGATGCCGCCTAGCCCAGTACGCTATCTGAAATAGGAGCGACGTAAGTTGAACAAATGTGATAGAATTACGCTGAATTCTTATATTAACCGTAATATAAAATGATCTAATCGGGTCTCCGTTTGCCTTACCCTAGAAGTTTAATTGTGCATTTTACTCGGCATTTCATGCGAGTTGAGAGGCCGGTTAGCCCAATACGCTATCTGAAATTGCAGCGACGTAAATTGAACAAATGTGATAGAATTTGGCTGAATTCTTAAATTAACCATAATATAAAAAGATCTAATCGGGTCTCTGTTTGCCTTACCCTAGAAGCTTAATAGTGTATTTTACTCGCCATTTCATGCGCTTTGAGATGCCGCTTAGCCCAATACGCTATCTGCAATAGGAGCGACGTAAATTGAACAAATGTGATAGAATTTCGCCGAATCCTTATATTAACCTTAATGTAAAATGATCTAATCGGGTCTTTGTTCGCGCTACCCTAGAAGTTTAATAGTGCATTTCACTCGTCATTTCCTGCGCTTTGAGATGCCGCTTAGCCCAATAAGCTATCAGAAATAGGAGCGACGTAAATTGAACAAATGTGATAGAATTTCGCTGAATTCTTATATTAACCAAAATATAAAATGATCTAATCGGGTCTCTGATTGCCCTATCACAGAAGTTTAGTAGTGCATTTTATTCGCCCTTCCATGCGCTTTAAGATGCCGCCTAGCCCAGTACGCTATCTGAAATAGGAGCGACGTAAGTTGAACAAATGTGATAGAATTTTGCCGAATTCTTAAATTAACCATAATATAAAATGATGTAATCGGGTCTCTGTTCGCCCTACCCAAGAAGTTTAATAGTGCAATTCTCTCGTCATTTCATGCTCTTTGAGATGCCGCTTAGCCCAATACGCTATCTGCAATAGGAGCGACGTAAATTGAACAAATGTGATAGAATTACGCTGCATTCTTATATTAACCGTAATATAAAATGATCTAATCGGGTCTCTGTTTGCCTTACCCTAGAAGTTTAATAGTGCATTTCACTCGCCATTTCATGCGCTTTGAGATGCCGCTTAGCCCAATACGCTATCTGAAATACGAGCGACGTAAATTGAACAAATGTGATAGAATTTCGCTGAATTCTTAAATTAACCATAATATAAAATGATCTAATCGGGTCTCTGATTGCCCTACCCTAGAAGTGTAATAGTGCAATTTACTCGCCATTTCATGCGCTTTGAGATGCCGCTTAGCCCAATACGCTATCTGAAATAGGAGCGACGTAAATTGAACAAATGTGATAGAATTTCGCTGAATTCTTATATTAACCGTAATATAAAATGATCTAATCGGGTCTCTGTTTGCCTTATTCTGGAAGTTTGATAGTGCATTTTGCTCGCCATTTCATGAGATTTGAGATGCCGCTTAGCCCAATACGCTATCTGAAATAGGAGTGACGTAAATTGAACAAATGTGATAGAATTTCGCTGAATACTTAAATTAACCATAATATAAAATGATCTAATCGGGACTCTGTTTGCCCTACCCTAGAAGTTTAGTAGTGCATTTTACTCGCCATTTCTTGCGCTTTGAGATGCAGCTTAGCCCAATTCGCTATCTGAAATAGGAGCGACGTAAATTGAACAAATGTGATAGAATTTCGCTGAATTCTTATATTAACCGTAATATAAAATGATCTAATCGGGTCTTTGTTCGCCCTACCCTAGAAGTTTAATAGTGCATTTCACTCATCATTTCATGCGCTTTGAGATACCGCTTAGCCCAATACGCTATCTGAAATAGGAGCGACGTACAATGAACAAATTTGATAGAATTTCGCTGAATTTTTATAATAACCAAAATATAAAATGATCTAGTCGGGTCTCTGATTGCCCTATCATAGAAGTTTAGTGGGGCATTTTACTCGCCCTTCCGCGCGCTTTAAGATGCCATCTACCACACTAATATAAAATGATGGATTCGGGTCTCTGTTTGCCTTACCCTAGAAGTTTAATAGTGTATTTTACTCGCCATTTCATGCGCTTTGAGATGCCGCTTAGCCCAATACGCTATCTGAAATAGGAGCGACGTAAATTGAACAAATGTGATAGAATATTGCTGAATTCTTATATTAACCATAATATAAAATGATCTAATCGGGTCTCTGTTCGCCCTAGCCTAGAAGTTTAATAGTGAATTTCATTCGACATTTCATGCGCATTGAGATGCCGCTTAGCCCAATACGCTATCTGAAATAGGAGCGACGTAAATTGAACAAATGTGATAGAATTTCGCTGAATTCTTATATTAACCAAAATATAAAATGATCTAATCGGATCTCTGATTGCCCTATCATAAAAGCTTAATAGTGCATTTTACTCGCCATTCCAGGCGCTTTAAGATGCCGCCTAGCCCAGTCCGCTATCTGAAATAGGAGCGACGTAAGTTGAACAAATGTGATAGAATTACGCTGCATTCTAATATTAACCGTAATATAAAATGATCTAATCGGGTATCTGTTTGCCTTACCCCAGAAGTTTAATAGTGCGTTCTACTCGCCATTTCATGCGCTTTGAGATGCCGCTTAGCCCAATACGCTATCTGAAATAGGAGCGACGTAAATTGAACAAATGTGATAGAATTTCGCTGAATTCTTAAATTAACCATAATATAAAATGATCTAATCGGGTCTCTGTTTGCCCTACCCTAGAAGTTTGACAGTGCATTTTACTCGCCATTTCTTGCGCTTTGAGATGACGCTTAGCCCTATAAGCTATCTGAAATAGGAGCGACGTAAATTGAACAAATGTGATAGAATTACGCTGAATTCTTATATTAACCAAAATATAAAATGATCTACTCGGGTCTCTGATTGCCCTATCATAGAAGTTTAATAGTGCATTTGACTCGCCATTCCACGCGCTTTAAGATGCCGCCTAGCCCAATACGCTATTTGAAATAGGAGCGACGTAAATTGAACAAATGTGATAGAATTTCGCTGAATTCTTATATTAACCTTAATATAAAATGATCTAATCGGGTCTCTGATTGCCCTACCATAGAAGTTTAATAGTGCATTTTACTCGTCATTTCATGCGCTTTGAGCTGCCGCTTAGCCCAATACGCTATCTCAAGTAGGAGCGATGTAAATTGTACAAATGTGATAGAATTTCGCTGAATTCTTTTATTAACCATAATGTTAAATGATCTAATCGGGTCTCTGATTGCCCTATCATAGAAGTTTAAAAGTGCATTTTACTCGCCATTCCACGCGCTTTAAGAAGCCGCCTAGCCCAGTACGCTATCTGAAATAGGAGCGGCGTAAATTGAACAAATGTGATAGAATTTCGCTGAATTCTTATATTAACCATAATATAAACAGATCTAATCGGGTCTCTGATTGCCCTACCCTAGAAGTTTAATAGTGCATTTTACTCGCCATTTCATGCGCTTTGAGATGCCGCTTAGCCCAATAAGCTATCTGAAATAGGAGCGACGTAAATTGAACAAATGTGAGAGAATTTCGCTGAATTCATATATTAACCAAAATATAAAATGATCTAATCGGCTCTCTGATTGCCCTATCATAGAAGTTTAATAGTGCATTTTACTCGCCATTCCACGCTCTTTATGATGCCGCCTAGCCCAGTACGCTATCTGAAATAGGAGCGACGTAAATTGAACAAATGTGATAGAATTTTGCTGAATTCTTAAATTAACCATAATATGAAATGATCTAATCGGGTCTCTGTTTGCCCTACCCTAGAAGTTTAATAGTGCATGTTACTCGCCATTTCTTGCTCTTTGAGATGCCGCTTAGCCCAATACGCTATCTGAAGTATCAGCGACGTAAATTGAACAAATGTGAGAGAATTTCGTTGAATTCTTATATTAACCTTAATGTAAAATGATCTAATCGGGTCTCTGTTTGTCTTATCCTAGAAGTTTAATAGTGCATTTTCTCGCCATTTCATGCGCTTTGAGATGCCGCTTAGCCCAATACGCTATCTGAAATAGGAGCGACGTAAATTGAACGAATGTGATAGAATTTCGCTGAATCCTTATATTAACCAAAATATAAAATGATCTAATCGGGTCACTGATAGCCCTATCATAGAAGTTTAATAGTGCATTTTACTCGCCATTCCACGCGCTTTAAGATGCCGCCTAGCCCGGTACGCTATCTGAAATATCAGCGACGTAAATTGAACAAATGTGATAGAATTTCGCTGAATTCTTTTATTAACCAAAATATAAAATGATCTAACCGGCTCTCTGATTACCCTATCATAGAAGTTTAGTAATGCATTTTACTCGCCCTTCCACGCGCTTTAAGATGCCGCCTAGCCCAGTACACTATCTGAAATAGGAGCGACGTATGTTGAACAAATGTGATATATTTCCGCTGAATTCTTATATTAACCGTAATATAAAATGATCGAATCGGATCTCTGTTTGCCTTACCCTAGAAGCTTAATAGTGCATTTTACTCGCCATTTCATGCGCTTTGAGATGCCGCTTAGCCCAGTACGCTATCTGCAATAGGAGCGACGTAAATGGAACAAATGTGATAGAATTTCGCTGAATTCTTAAATTAACCATAATATAAAATGATCTAAACGGGTCTCTGTTTGCCCTACCCTAGAAGTTTAATAGTTCATTTTACTTGCCATTTCTTGCGCTTTGAGATGCCGCTTAGCCCAATACGCTATCTGAAATATCAGCGACGTAAATTGAACAAATGTGGGAGAATCTCGCTGAATTCTTATATTAACCTTAATGTAAAATGATCTAATCGGGTCTCTGTTCGCCCTACACTAGAAGATTAATAGTGCATTTCACTCGTCATTTCATGCGCTTTGAGATGCCGCTGAGCCCAATAAGCTATCTGAAATAGGAGCCACGTAAATTGAACGAATGTGATAGAAGTTCCCTGAATACTTATATTAACCTTAATGTAAAATGATCTAATCGGGTCTCTGTTCGCCCTACCCTAGAAGTTTAATAGTGCATTTTACTCGCCATTTCATGCGCTTTGAGATTCCGCTTAGCCCAATACGCTATCTGAAATAGGAGCGACGTAAATTGAACAAATGTGATAGGATTTCGCTGAATTCTTAAATTAACCATAATATAGAATGATCTAATCGGGTCTCTATGTGCCCTACCCTAGAAGTTTAATAGTGCATTTTACTCGCCATTTCTTGCGCTTTGAGATGCCGCTTAGCCCAACACGCTATCTGAAATAGGAGCGACGTAAATTGAACAAATGTGATAGAATTTCGCTGAATTCTTAAATTAACCATAATATAAAATGATCTAATCGGGTCTCTGATTGCCCTACCCTAGAAGTGTAATAGTGCATTTTACTCGCCATTTCATGCGCTTTGAGATGCCGCTTAGCCCAATACGCTATCTGAAATAGGAGCGACGTAAATTGAACAAATGTGATAGAATTTCGCTGAATTCTTATATTAACCGTAATATAAAATGATCTAATCGGGTCTTTGTTCGCCCTACCCTAGAAGTTTAATAGTGCATTTCACTCATCATTTCATGCGCTTTGAGATACCGCTTAGCCCAATACGCTATCTGAAATAGGAGTGACGTAAATTGAACAAATGTGATAGAATTTCGCTGAATACTTAAATTAACCATAATATAAAATGATCTAATCGGGACTCTGTTTGCCCTACCCTAGAAGTTTAGTAGTGCATTTTACTCGCCATTTCTTGCGCTTTGAGATGCAGCTTAGCCCAATTCGCTATCTGAAATAGGAGCGACGTAAATTGAACAAATGTGATAGAATTTCGCTGAATTCTTATATTAACCGTAATATAAAATGATCTAATCGGGTCTTTGTTCGCCCTACCCTAGAAGTTTAATAGTGCATTTCACTCATCATTTCATGCGCTTTGAGATACCGCTTAGCCCAATACGCTATCTGAAATAGGAGCGACGTACAATGAACAAATTTGATAGAATTTCGCTGAATTTTTATAATAACCAAAATATAAAATGATCTAGTCGGGTCTCTGATTGCCCTATCATAGAAGTTTAGTGGGGCATTTTACTCGCCCTTCCGCGCGCTTTAAGATGCCATCTACCACACTAATATAAAATGATGGATTCGGGTCTCTGTTTGCCTTACCCTAGAAGTTTAATAGTGTATTTTACTCGCCATTTCATGCGCTTTGAGATGCCGCTTAGCCCAATACGCTATCTGAAATAGGAGCGACGTAAATTGAACAAATGTGATAGAATATTGCTGAATTCTTATATTAACCATAATATAAAATGATCTAATCGGGTCTCTGTTCGCCCTAGCCTAGAAGTTTAATAGTGAATTTCATTCGACATTTCATGCGCATTGAGATGCCGCTTAGCCCAATACGCTATCTGAAATAGGAGCGACGTAAATTGAACAAATGTGATAGAATATCGCTGAATTCTTATATTAACCAAAATATAAAATGATCTAATCGGATCTCTGATTGCCCTATCATAAAAGCTTAATAGTGCATTTTACTCGCCATTCCAGGCGCTTTAAGATGCCGCCTAGCCCAGTCCGCTATCTGAAATAGGAGCGACGTAAGTTGAACAAATGTGATAGAATTACGCTGCATTCTAATATTAACCGTAATATAAAATGATCTAATCGGGTATCTGTTTGCCTTACCCCAGAAGTTTAATAGTGCGTTCTACTCGCCATTTCATGCGCTTTGAGATGCCGCTTAGCCCAATACGCTATCTGAAATAGGAGCGACGTAAATTGAACAAATGTGATAGAATTTCGCTGAATTCTTAAATTAACCATAATATAAAATGATCTAATCGGGTCTCTGTTTGCCCTACCCTAGAAGTTTGACAGTGCATTTTACTCGCCATTTCTTGCGCTTTGAGATGACGCTTAGCCCTATAAGCTATCTGAAATAGGAGCGACGTAAATTGAACAAATGTGATAGAATTACGCTGAATTCTTATATTAACCAAAATATAAAATGATCTACTCGGGTCTCTGATTGCCCTATCATAGAAGTTTAATAGTGCATTTGACTCGCCATTCCACGCGCTTTAAGATGCCGCCTAGCCCAATACGCTATTTGAAATAGGAGCGACGTAAATTGAACAAATGTGATAGAATTTCGCTGAATTCTTATATTAACCATAATATAAAATGATCTAATCGGGTCTCTGATTGCCCTACCCTAGAAGTTTAATAGTGCATTTTACTCGTCATTTCATGCGCTTTGAGCTGCCGCTTAGCCCAATACGCTATCTCAAGTAGGAGCGATGTAAATTGTACAAATGTGATAGAATTTCGCTGAATTCTTTTATTAACCATAATGTTAAATGATCTAATCGGGTCTCTGATTGCCCTATCATAGAAGTTTAAAAGTGCATTTTACTCGCCATTCCACGCGCTTTAAGAAGCCGCCTAGCCCAGTACGCTATCTGAAATAGGAGCGGCGTAAATTGAACAAATGTGATAGAATTTCGCTGAATTCTTATATTAACCATAATATAAACAGATCTAATCGGGTCTCTGATTGCCCTACCCTAGAAGTTTAATAGTGCATTTTACTCGCCATTTCATGCGCTTTGAGATGCCGCTTAGCCCAATACGCTATCTGAAATAGGAGCGACGTAAATTGAACAAATGTGAGAGAATTTCGCTGAATTCATATATTAACCAAAATATAAAATGATCTAATCGGCTCTCTGATTGCCCTATCATAGAAGTTTAATAGTGCATTTTACTCGCCATTCCACGCTCTTTATGATGCCGCCTAGCCCAGTACGCTATCTGAAATAGGAGCGACGTAAATTGAATAAATGTGATAGAATTTTGCTGAATTCTTAAATTAACCATAATATGAAATGATCTAATCGGGTCTCTGTTTGCCCTACCCTAGAAGTTTAATAGTGCATGTTACTCGCCATTTCTTGCTCTTTGAGATGCCGCTTAGCCCAATACGCTATCTGAAGTATCAGCGACGTAAATTGAACAAATGTGAGAGAATTTCGTTGAATTCTTATATTAACCTTAATGTAAAATGATCTAATCGGGTCTCTGTTTGTCTTATCCTAGAAGTTTAATAGTGCATTTTCTCGCCATTTCATGCGCTTTGAGATGCCGCTTAGCCCAATACGCTATCTGAAATAGGAGCGACGTAAATTGAACGAATGTGATAGAATTTCGCTGAATCCTTATATTAACCAAAATATAAAATGATCTAATCGGGTCACTGATAGCCCTATCATAGAAGTTTAATAGTGCATTTTACTCGCCATTCCACGCGCTTTAAGATGCCGCCTAGCCCGGTACGCTATCTGAAATATCAGCGACGTAAATTGAACAAATGTGATAGAATTTCGCTGAATTCTTTTATTAACCAAAATATAAAATGATCTAACCGGCTCTCTGATTGCCCTATCATAGAAGTTTAGTAATGCTTTTTACTCGCCCTTCCACGCGCTTTAAGATGCCGCCTAGCCCAGTACACTATCTGAAATAGGTGCGACGTATGTTGAACAAATGTGATATATTTCCGCTGAATTCTTATATTAACCGTAATATAAAATGATCGAATCGGGTCTCTGTTTGCCTTACCCTAGAAGCTTAATAGTGCATTTTACTCGCCATTTCATGCGCTTTGAGATGCCGCTTAGCCCAGTACGCTATCTGCAATAGGAGCGACGTAAATGGAACAAATGTGATAGAATTTCGCTGAATTCTTAAATTAACCATAATATAAAATGATCTAAACGGGTCTCTGTTTGCCCTACCCTAGAAGTTTAATAGTTCATTTTACTTGCCATTTCTTGCGCTTTGAGATGCCGCTTAGCCCAATACGCTATCTGAAATATCAGCGACGTAAATTGAACAAATGTGGGAGAATCTCGCTGAATTCTTATATTAACCTTAATGTAAAATGATCTAATCGGGTCTCTGTTCGCCCTACACTAGAAGATTAATAGTGCATTTCACTCGTCATTTCATGCGCTTTGAGATGCCGCTGAGCCCAATAAGCTATCAGAAATAGGAGCCACGTAAATTGAACGAATGTGATAGAAGTTCCCTGAATACTTATATTAACCTTAATGTAAAATGATCTAATCGGGTCTCTGTTCGCCCTACCCTAGAAGTTTAATAGTGCATTTTACTCGCCATTTCTTGCGCTTTGAGATGCCGCTTAGCCCAACACGCTATCTGAAATAGGAGCGACGTAAATTGAACAAATGTGATAGAATTTCGCTGAATTCTTATATTAACCAAAATATAAAATGATCTAATCGGGTCTCTGATTGCCCTATCATAAAAGCTTAATAGTGCATTTTACTCGCCAGTCCAGGCGCTTTAAGATGCCGCCTAGCCCAGTCCGCTATCTGAAATAGGAGCGACGTAAGTTGAACAAATGTGATAGAATTACGCTGCATTCTAATATTAACCGTAATATAAAATGATCTAATCGGGTATCTGTTTGCCTTACCCCAGAAGTTTAATAGTGCGTTTTACTCGCCATTTCATGCGCTTTGAGATGCCGCTTAGCCCAATACGCTATCTGAAATAGGAGCGACGTAAATTGAACAAATGTGATAGAATTTCGCTGAATTCTTAAATTAACCATAATATAAAATGACCTAATCGGGTCTCTCTTTGCCCTACCCTAGAAGTTTGATAGTGCATTTTACTCGCCATTTCTTGCGCTTTGAGATGACGCTTAGCCCTATAAGCTATCTGAAATAGGAGCGACGTAAATTGAACAAATGTGATAGAATTTCGCTGAATTCTTAAATTAACCATAATATAAAATGATCTAATCGGGTCTCTGTTTGCCCTACCCTAGAAGTTTGACAGTGCATTTTACTCGCCATTTCTTGCGCTTTGAGATGACGCTTAGCCCTATAAGCTATCTGAAATAGGAGCGACGTAAATTGAACAAATGTGATAGAATTACGCTGAATTCTTATATTAACCAAAATATAAAATGATCTACTCGGGTCTCTGATTGCCCTATCATAGAAGTTTAATAGTGCATTTGACTCGCCATTCCACGCGCTTTAAGATGCCGCCTAGCCCAATACGCTATTTGAAATAGGAGCGACGTAAATTGAACAAATGTGATAGAATTTCGCTGAATTCTTATATTAACCGTAATATAAAATGATCTAATCGGGTCTCTGATTGCCCTACCCTAGAAGTTTAATAGTGCATTTTACTCGTCATTTCATGCGCTTTGAGCTGCCGCTTAGCCCAATACGCTATCTCAAGTAGGAGCGATGTAAATTGTACAAATGTGATAGAATTTCGCTGAATTCTTTTATTAACCATAATGTTAAATGATCTAATCGGGTCTCTGATTGCCCTATCATAGAAGTTTAATAGTGCATTTTACTCGCCATTCCACGCGCTTTAAGAAGCCGCCTAGCCCAGTACGCTATCTGAAATAGGAGCGGCGTAAATTGAACAAATGTGATAGAATTTCGCTGAATTCTTATATTAACCATAATATAAAAAGATCTAATCGGGTCTCTGATTGCCCTACCCTAGAAGTTTAATAGTGCATTTTACTCGCCATTTCATGCGCTTTGAGATGCCGCTTAGCCCAATAAGCTATCTGAAATAGGAGCGACGTAAATTGAACAAATGTGAGAGAATTTCGCTGAATTCATATATTAACCAAAATATAAAATGATCTAATCGGCTCTCTGATTGCCCTATCATAGAAGTTTAATAGTGCATTTTACTCGCCATTCCACGCTCTTTATGATGCCGCCTAGCCCAGTACGCTATCTGAAATAGGAGCGACGTAAATTGAATAAATGTGATAGAATTTTGCTGAATTCTTAAATTAACCATAATATAAAATGATCTAATCGGGTCTCTGTTTGCCCTACCCTAGAAGTTTAATAGTGCATGTTACTCGCCATTTCTTGCTCTTTGAGATGCCGCTTAGCCCAATACGCTATCTGAAGTATCAGCGACGTAAATTGAACAAATGTGAGAGAATTTCGTTGAATTCTTATATTAACCTTAATGTAAAATGATCTAATCGGGTCTCTGTTTGTCTTATCCTAGAAGTTTAATAGTGCATTTTCTCGCCATTTCATGCGCTTTGAGATGCCGCTTAGCCCAATACGCTATCTGAAATAGGAGCGACGTAAATTGAACAAATGTGATAGAATTTCGCTGAATCCTTATATTAACCAAAATATAAAATGATCTAATCGGGTCACTGATAGCCCTATCATAGAAGTTTAATAGTGCATTTTACTCGCCATTCCACGCGCTTTAAGATGCCGCCTAGCCCGGTACGCTATCTGAAATATCAGCGACGTAAATTGAACAAATGTGATAGAATTTCGCTGAATTCTTTTATTAACCAAAATATAAAATGATCTAACCGGCTCTCTGATTGCCCTATCATAGAAGTTTAGTAATGCATTTTACTCGCCCTTCCACGCGCTTTAAGATGCCGCCTAGCCCAGTACACTATCTGAAATAGGAGCGACGTATGTTGAACAAATGTGATATATTTCCGCTGAATTCTTATATTAACCGTAATATAAAATGATCGAATCGGATCTCTGTTTGCCTTACCCTAGAAGCTTAATAGTGCATTTTACTCGCCATTTCATGCGCTTTGAGATGCCGCTTAGCCCAGTACGCTATCTGCAATAGGAGCGACGTAAATGGAACAAATGTGATAGAATTTCGCTGAATTCTTAAATTAACCATAATATAAAATGATCTAAACGGGTCTCTGTTTGCCCTACCCTAGAAGTTTAATAGTTCATTTTACTTGCCATTTCTTGCGCTTTGAGATGCCGCTTAGCCCAATACGCTATCTGAAATATCAGCGACGTAAATTGAACAAATGTGGGAGAATCTCGCTGAATTCTTATATTAACCTTAATGTAAAATGATCTAATCGGGTCTCTGTTCGCCCTACCCTAGAAGATTAATAGTGCATTTCACTCGTCATTTCATGCGCTTTGAGATGCCGCTGAGCCCAATAAGCTATCTGAAATAGGAGCCACGTAAATTGAACGAATGTGATAGAAGTTCCCTGAATACTTATATTAACCTTAATGTAAAATGATCTAATCGGGTCTCTGTTCGCCCTACCCTAGAAGTTTAATAGTGCATTTTACTCGCCATTTCATGCGCTTTGAGATTCCGCTTAGCCCAATACGCTATCTGAAATAGGAGCGACGTAAATTGAACAAATGTGATAGGATTTCGCTGAATTCTTAAATTAACCATAATATAGAATGATCTAATCGGGTCTCTATGTGCCCTACCCTAGAAGTTTAATAGTGCATTTTACTCGCCATTTCTTGCGCTTTGAGATGCCGCTTAGCCCAACACGCTATCTGAAATAGGAGCGACGTAAATTGAACAAATGTGATAGAATTTCGCTGAATTCTTAAATTAACCATAATATAAAATGATCTAATCGGGTCTCTGATTGCCCTACCCTAGAAGTGTAATAGTGCATTTTACTCGCCATTTCATGCGCTTTGAGATGCCGCTTAGCCCAATACGCTATCTGAAATAGGAGCGACGTAAATTGAACAAATGTGATAGAATTTCGCTGAATTCTTATATTAACCGTAATATAAAATGATCTAATCGGGTCTCTGTTTGCCTTATTCTGGAAGTTTAATAGTGCATTTTGCTCGCCATTTCATGAGATTTGAGATGCCGCTTAGCCCAATACGCTATCTGAAATAGGAGTGACGTAAATTGAACAAATGTGATAGAATTTCGCTGAATACTTAAATTAACCATAATATAAAATGATCTAATCGGGACTCTGTTTGCCCTACCCTAGAAGTTTAGTAGTGCATTTTACTCGCCATTTCTTGCGCTTTGAGATGCAGCTTAGCCCAATTCGCTATCTGAAATAGGAGCGACGTAAATTGAACAAATGTGATAGAATTTCGCTGAATTCTTATATTAACCGTAATATAAAATGATCTAATCCGGTCTTTGTTCGCCCTACCCTAGAAGTTTAATAGTGCATTTCACTCATCATTTCATGCGCTTTGAGATACCGCTTAGCCCAATACGCTATCTGAAATAGGAGCGACGTACAATGAACAAATTTGATAGAATTTCGCTGAATTTTTATAATAACCAAAATATAAAATGATCTAGTCGGGTCTCTGATTGCCCTATCATAGAAGTTTAGTGGGGCATTTTACTCGCCCTTCCGCGCGCTTTAAGATGCCATCTACCACACTAATATAAAATGATGGATTCGGGTCTCTGTTTGCCTTACCCTAGAAGTTTAATAGTGTATTTTACTCGCCATTTCATGCGCTTTGAGATGCCGCTTAGCCCAATACGCTATCTGAAATAGGAGCGACGTAAATTGAACAAATGTGATAGAATATTGCTGAATTCTTATATTAACCATAATATAAAATGATCTAATCGGGTCTCTGTTCGCCCTAGCCTAGAAGTTTAATAGTGAATTTTATTCGACATTTCATGCGCATTGAGATGCCGCTTAGCCCAATACGCTATCTGAAATAGGAGCGACGTAAATTGAACAAATGTGATAGAATTTCGCTGAATTCTTATATTAACCAAAATATAAAATGATCTAATCGGATCTCTGATTGCCCTATCATAAAAGCTTAATAGTGCATTTTACTCGCCATTCCAGGCGCTTTAAGATGCCGCCTAGCCCAGTCCGCTATCTGAAATAGGAGCGACGTAAGTTGAACAAATGTGATAGAATTACGCTGCATTCTAATATTAACCGTAATATAAAATGATCTAATCGGGTATCTGTTTGCCTTACCCCAGAAGTTTAATAGTGCGTTCTACTCGCCATTTCATGCGCTTTGAGATGCCGCTTAGCCCAATACGCTATCTGAAATAGGAGCGACGTAAATTGAACAAATGTGATAGAATTTCGCTGAATTCTTAAATTAACCATAATATAAAATGATCTAATCGGGTCTCTGTTTGCCCTACCCTAGAACTTTAATAGAGCATTTTACTCGTCATTTCATGCGCTTTGAGATGCCGCCTAGCCCAGTACGCTATCTGAAATAGGAGCGACGTAAATTGTACAAATGTGATAGAATTTCGCTGAATTCTTTTATTTACCTTAATGTTAAATGATCTAATCGGGTCTCTGTTCGCCCTAGCGTAGAAGGTTAATAGTGCATTTTACTCGCCATTTCTTGCGCTTTGAGATGACGCTTAGCCCTATAAGCTATCTGAAATAGGAGCGACGTAAATTGAACAAATGTGATAGAATTACGCTGAATTCTTATATTAACCAAAATATAAAATGATCTACTCGGGTCTCTGATTGCCCTATCATAGAAGTTTAATAGTGCATTTGACTCGCCATTCCACGCGCTTTAAGATGCCGCCTAGCCCAATACGCTATTTGAAATAGGAGCGACGTAAATTGAACAAATGTGATAGAATTTCGCTGAATTCTTATGTTAACCGTAATATAAAATGATCTAATCGGGTCTCTGATTGCCCTACCCTAGAAGTTTAATAGTGCATTTTACTCGTCATTTCATGCGCTTTGAGCTGCCGCTTAGCCCAATACGCTATCTCAAGTAGGAGCGATGTAAATTGTACAAATGTGATAGAATTTCGCTGAATTCTTTTATTAACCATAATGTTAAATGATCTAATCGGGTCTCTGATTGCCCTATCATAGAAGTTTAAAAGTGCATTTTACTCGCCATTCCACGCGCTTTAAGAAGCCGCCTAGCCCAGTACGCTATCTGAAATAGGAGCGGCGTAAATTGAACAAATGTGATAGAATTTCGCTGAATTCTTATATTAACCATAATATAAACCGATCTAATCGGGTCTCTGATTGCCCTACCCTAGAAGTTTAATAGTGCATTTTACTCGCCATTTCATGCGCTTTGAGATGCCGCTTAGCCCAATAAGCTATCTGAAATAGGAGCGACGTAAATTGAACAAATGTGAGAGAATTTCGCTGAATTCATATATTAACCAAAATATAAAATGATCTAATCGGCTCTCTGATTGCCCTATCATAGAAGTTTAATAGTGCATTTTACTCGCCATTCCACGCTCTTTATGATGCCGCCTAGCCCAGTACGCTATCTGAAATAGGAGCGACGTAAATTGAATAAATGTGATAGAATTTTGCTGAATTCTTAAATTAACCATAATATGAAATGGTCTAATCGGGTCTCTGTTTGCCCTACCCTAGAAGTTTAATAGTGCATGTTACTCGCCATTTCTTGCTCTTTGAGATGCCGCTTAGCCCAATACGCTATCTGAAGTATCAGCGACGTAAATTGAACAAATGTGAGAGAATTTCGTTGAATTCTTATATTAACCTTAATGTAAAATGATCTAATCGGGTCTCTGTTTGTCTTATCCTAGAAGTTTAATAGTGCATTTTCTCGCCATTTCATGCGCTTTGAGATGCCGCTTAGCCCAATACGCTATCTGAAATATCAGCGACGTAAATTGAACAAATGTGATAGAATTTCGCTGAATTCTTTTATTAACCAAAATATAAAATGATCTAACCGGCTCTCTGATTGCCCTATCATAGAAGTTTAGTAATGCATTTTACTCGCCCTTCCACGCGCTTTAAGATGCCGCCTAGCCCAGTACACTATCTGAAATAGGAGCGACGTATGTTGAACAAATGTGGTATATTTCCGCTGAATTCTTATATTAACCGTAATATAAAATGATCGAATCGGGTCTCTGTTTGCCTTACCCTAGAAGCTTAATAGTGCATTTTACTCGCCATTTCATGCGCTTTGAGATGCCGCTTAGCCCAGTACGCTATCTGCAATAGGAGCGACGTAAATGGAACAAATGTGATAGAATTTCGCTGAATTCTTAAATTAACCATAATATAAAATGATCTAAACGGGTCTCTGTTTGCCCTACCCTAGAAGTTTAATAGTTCATTTTACTTGACATTTCTTGGGCTTTGAGATGCCGCTTAGCCCAATACGCTATCTGAAATATCAGCGACGTAAATTGAACAAATGTGGGAGAATCTCGCTGAATTCTTATATTAACCTTAATGTAAAATGATCTAATCGGGTCTCTGTTCGCCCTACACTAGAAGATTAATAGTGCATTTCACTCGTCATTTCATGCGCTTTGAGATGCCGCTGAGCCCAATAAGCTATCTGAAATAGGAGCCACGTAAATTGAACGAATGTGATAGAAGTTCCCTGAATACTTATATTAACCTTAATGTAAAATGATCTAATCGGGTCTCTGTTCGCCCTACCCTAGAAGTTTAATAGTGCATTTTACTCGCCATTTCATGCGCTTTGAGATTCCGCTTAGCCCAATACGCTATCTGAAATAGGAGCGACGTAAATTGAACAAATGTGATAGGATTTCGCTGAATTCTTAAATTAACCATAATATAGAATGATCTAATCGGGTCTCTATGTGCCCTACCCTAGAAGTTTAATAGTGCATTTTACTCGCCATTTCTTGCGCTTTGAGATGCCGCTTAGCCCAACACGCTATCTGAAATAGGAGCGACGTAAATTGAACAAATGTGATAGAATTTCGCTGAATTCTTATATTAACCAAAATATAAAATGATCTAATCGGGTCTCTGATTGCCCTATCATAAAAGCTTAATAGTGCATTTTACTCGCCAGTCCAGGCGCTTTAAGATGCCGCCTAGCCCAGTCCGCTATCTGAAATAGGAGCGACGTAAGTTGAACAAATGTGATAGAATTACGCTGCATTCTAATATTAACCGTAATATAAAATGATCTAATCGGGTATCTGTTTGCCTTACCCCAGAAGTTTAATAGTGCGTTTTACTCGCCATTTCATGCGCTTTGAGATGCCGCTTAGCCCAATACGCTATCTGAAATAGGAGCGACGTAAATTGAACAAATGTGATAGAATTTCGCTGAATTCTTAAATTAACCATAATATAAAATGATCTAATCGGGTCTCTGTTTGCCCTACCCTAGAAGTTTGATAGTGCATTTTACTCGCCATTTCTTGCGCTTTGAGATGACGCTTAGCCCTATAAGCTATCTGAAATAGGAGCGACGTAAATTGAACAAATGTGATAGAATTACGCTGAATTCTTATATTAACCAAAATATAAAATGATCTACTCGGGTCTCTGATTGCCCTATCATAGAAGTTTAATAGTGCATTTTACTCGGCATTCCACGCGCTTTAAGATGCCGCCTAGCCCAATACGCTATTTGAAATAGGAGCGACGTAAATTGAACAAATGTGATAGAATTACGCTGAATTCTTATATTAACCGTAATATAAAATGATCTAATCGGGTCTCTGATTGCCCTATCATAGAAGTTTAATAGTGCATTTTACTCACCATTTCATGCGCTTTGAGATGCCGCTTAGCCCAATACGCTATCTGAAATAGGAGCAACGTAAATTGAACAAATGTGATAGAATTTCGCTGAATTCTTATATTAACCGTAATATAAAATGATCTAATCGGGTCTCTGATTGCCCTACCCTAGAAGTTTAATAGTGCATTTTACTCGTCATTTCATGCGCTTTGAGACGCCGCTTAGCCCAATAAGCTATCTGAAATAGGAGCGACGTAAATTGAACAAATGTGATAGAATTTCGCTGAATTCTTATATTAACCAAAATATAAAATGATCTAATCGGGTCTCTGATTGCCCTATCATAGAAGTTTAAAAGTGCATTTTACTCGCCATTCCACGCGCTTTAGGAAGCCGCCTAGCCCAGTACGCTATCTGAAATAGGAGCGGCGTAAATTGAACAAATGTGATAGAATTTCGCTGAATTCTTATATTAACCATAATATAAACCGGTCTAATCGGGTCTCTGATTGCCCTACCCTAGAAGTTTAATAGTGCATTTTACTCGCCATTTCTTGCGCTTTGAGATGACGCTTAGCCCTATAAGCTATCTGAAATAGGAGCGACGTAAATTGAACAAATGTGATAGAATTACGCTGAATTCTTATATTAACCAAAATATAAAATGATCTACTCGGGTCTCTGATTGCCCTATCATAGAAGTTTAATAGTGCATTTTACTCGGCATTCCACGCCCTTTAAGATGCCGCCTAGCCCAATACGCTATTTGAAATAGGAGCGACGTAAATTGAACAAATGTGATAGAATTACGCTGAATTCTTATATTAACCGTAATATAAAATGATCTAATCGGGTCTCTGATTGCCCTATCATAGAAGTTTAATAGTGCATTTTACTCACCATTTCATGCGCTTTGAGATGCCGCTTAGCCCAATACGCTATCTGAAATAGGAGCAACGTAAATTGAACAAATGTGATAGAATTTCGCTGAATTCTTATATTAACCGTAATATAAAATGATCTAATCGGGTCTCTGATTGCCCTACCCTAGAAGTTTAATAGTGCATTTTACTCGTCATTTCATGCGCTTTGAGACGCCGCTTAGCCCAATAAGCTATCTGAAATAGGAGCGACGTAAATTGAACAAATGTGATAGAATTTCGCTGAATTCTTATATTAACCAAAATATAAAATGATCTAATCGGGTCTCTGATTGCCCTATCATAGAAGTTTAAAAGTGCATTTTACTCGCCATTCCACGCGCTTTAAGAAGCCGCCTAGCCCAGTACGGTATCTGAAATAGGAGCGGCGTAAATTGAACAAATGTGATAGAATTTCGCTGAATTCTTATATTAACCATAATATAAACCGGTCTAATCGGGTCTCTGATTGCCCTACCCTAGAAGTTTAATAGTGCATTTTACTCGCCATTTCATGCGCTTTGAGATGCCGCTTAGCCCAATAAGCTATCTGAAATAGGAGCGACGTAAATTGAACAAATGTGATAGAATTTTGCTGAAATCTTATATTAAACAAAATATAAAATGATCTAAACGGGACTCTGACTCCCCTATCATAGAAGTTTAGTAGTGCATTTTACTCGCCCTTCCACGCGCTTTAAGATGCCGCCTAGCTCAGTACACTATCTGAAACAGGAGCGACGTATGTTGAACAAATGTGATAGAATTACACTGAATTCTTATATTAACCGTAATATAAAATGATCTAATCGGGTCTCTGTTTGCATTAACCTAGAAGTTTAATAGTGCATTTTACTCGCCATTTCATGCGCTTTGAGATGCCGCTTAGCCGAATACGCTATCTGCAATAGGATCGACGTGAATTGAACAAATGTGATAGAATTTCGCTGAATTCTTAAATTAACCATAATATAAAATGATCTAATCGGGTCTCTGATTGCCCTACCCTAGAAGTTTAAGAGTGCATTTTACTCGCCATTTCATGCGCTTTGAGATGTCGCTTAGCCCAATACGCTATCTGAGATAGGAGCGACGTTAATTAAACAAATGTGATAGAATTTCGCTGAATTCTTATATTAACCAAAATATAAAATGATTTAATCGGGTCTCTGATTGCCCTACCATAGATGTTTAATAGTGCATTTTACTCGACATTCCACGCGCTTTAAGATGCCGCCTATCTTAGTACGCTATCTGAAATAGGAACGACGTAAATTGAACAAATGTGATAGAATTTTGCCGAATTCTTACATTAACCATAATATAAAATGATCTAATCGGGTCTTTGTTCGCCCTACCCTAGAAGTTTAATAGTGCATTTCACTCGCCATTTCATGCGCTTTGAGTTGCCGCTTAGCCCAATAAGCTATCTGAAATAGGAGCGACGTAAATTGAACAAATGTGATAGAATTTCGCTGAATTCTTATATTAACCAAAATATGAAATGATCTAATCGGGTCTCTGATTGCCCTATCATAGAAGTATAATAGTGCATTTTACTCGCCATTCCACGCTCTTTAAGATGCCGCCTAGCCCAGTACGCTATCTGAAATAGGAGCTACGTAAGTTGAACAAATGTGACAGAGTTACGCTGAATTCTTATATTAACCGCAATATAAAATGATATAATCGGGTCACTGTTTGCCTTATCCTAGAAGTTTAATAGTGCATTTCCTCGCCATTTCATGCGCTTTGAGATGCCGCTTAGCCCAATACGCTATCTGACATAGGAGCGACGTAAATTGAAGAAATGTGATAGAATTTCGCTAAATTCTTATATTAACCAAAATATAAAATGATCTAATCGGGTCTCTGATTGCCCTATCATAGAAGTTTAATAGTGCATTTTACTCGCCATTCCACGCGCTTTAAGTTGCCGCCTAGCCCAGTACGCTATCTGAAATAGGAGCTACGTAAGTTGAACAAGTGTGACAGAATTACGCTGCATTCTTATATTAACCGTAATATAAAATGATCTAATCGGGTCTCTGATTGGCCTATCATAGAAGTTTAATAGTGCATTTTACTCGCCATTCCACGCGCGTTAAGATGCCGCCTAGCCCAGTACGCTATCTGAAATAGGAGCGACGTAAATTGAACAAATGTGATAAAATTTTGCTGAATTCTTAAATTAACCATAATATAAAATGATCTATTCGGGGTCCCTGTTTGCCCTACCCTAGAAGTTTTAAAAGTGCATTTCCCTCGTCATTTCATGCGCTTTGTGATGCCGCTTAGCCCAATAAGCTATCTGAAATAGGAGCGACGTAAATTGAACAAATGTGATAGAATTTCGCTGAATTCTTATATTCACCAAAATATAAAATGATCTAATCGGGTCTCTGATTGCCCTATCATAGAAGTTTAATAGTGCATTTTACTCGCCATTCCACGCGCCTTAAGGTGCCGTCTAGCCCAGTACGCTATCTGAAATTGGAGCGACGTAAGTTGAACAAATGTGATAGAATTTTGCTGAATTCTTAAATTAACCATAATATAAAATGATCTAATCGGGTCTCTGATTGCCCTACACTAGAAGTTTAATAGTGCATTTTACTCGCCATTTCATGCGCTTTGAGATGCCGCTTAGCCCAATACGCTATCTGACATAGAAGCGACGTAAATAGAACAAATGTGATAGAATTTCGCTAAATTCTTATATTAACCAAAATATAAAATGATCTAATCGGATCTCTGATTGCCCTATCATAGAAGTTTAATAGTGCATTTTACTCGCCATTCCACGCGCTTTAAGTTGCCGCCTAGCCCAGTACGCTATCTGAAATAGGAGCTACGTAAGTTGAACAAGTGTGACAGAATTACGCTGAATTCTTATATTAACCGCAATATAAAATGATCTAAACGGGACCCTGACTGCCCTATCATAGAAGTTTAGTAGTGCATTTTACTCGCCCTTCCACGCGCTTTAAGATGCCGCCTAGGCAAGTACACTATCTGAAATAGGAGCGACGTATGTTGAACAAATGTGATAGAATTTCGCTGAATTCTTATATTAACCGTAATATAAAAAGATCTAATCGGGTCTCTGTTTGCCATACCCTAGAAGTTTAATAGTGCATTTTACTCGACATTTCATGCGCTTTGAGATGCCGCTTAGCCCAATACGCAATCTGCAATAGGAGCGATGTAAATTGAACAAATGTGGTAGAATTTCGATGAATTCTTTTATTAACCATAATGTAAAATGATCTAATCTGGTCTCTGTTCGCCCTAGCCTAGAAGTTTAATAGTGCATTATTTTCGCCATTTCATGCGCTTTGAGATGCCGCCTAGCCCAATACGCTATCTGAAATAGAAGCGACGTAAATTGAACAAATGTGATAGAATTTCCCTGAAATCTTATAGTAAACAATATATAAAATAATCTAATCGGGACTCTGATTGTCCTATCACAGAATTTTAGTAGTGCATTTTACTCGCCCTTCCACGCGCTTTGAGATGCCGCCTAGCCCAGTACGCTATCTGAAATAGGAGCGGCGTAAGTTGAACAAATGTGATAGAATTACGCTGCATTCTTATATTAACCGTAATATAAAATGATCTATTCGGGTCTCTGTTCGCCCTACCCTAGAAGTTTAATAGTGCATTTCACTCGTCAATCCATGCGCTTCGAGATGCCGCTTAGCCCAATCCGCTATCTGAAATAGGAGCGACGTAAGTTGAACAAATGTGACAGAATTACGCTGAATTCTTATATTAACCGTAATATAAAATGATCTAATCGGGTCTCTGTTTGCCTTATCCTAGAAGTTTAATAGTGCATTTTCTCGCCATTTCATGCGCTTTGAGATGCCGCTTAGCCCAATACGCTATCTGAAATAGGAGCGACGTAAATTAAACAAATGTGATAGAACTTCGCTGAATTCTTATATTAACCATAATATAAAATGATCTAATCGGGTCTCTGATTGCCCTATCATAGAAGTTTAATAGTGCATTTTACTCGCCATTCCGCGCGCTTTAAGATGCCGCCTAGCCCAGTACGCTATCTGAAATAGGAGCGACGTTAGTTGAACAAATGTGATAGAATTTCGCTGAATTCTTTTATTAACCATAATGTTAAAGATCTAATCGGGTCTCTGTTCGCCATAGCGTAGAAGCTTAATAGTGCATTTTATTCGTCATTTCATGCGCATTGAGATGCCGCGTAGCCCAATACGCTATCTGAAATAGGAGCGACGTAAATTGAACAAATGTGATAGAATTTCCCTGAAATGTTATAGTAAACAAAATATAAAATGATCTAATCGGGTCTCGGATTGACCTATCATAGAAGTTTAATAGTGCATTTTACTCGCCATTCCGCGCGCTTTAAGATGCCGCTTAGCCCAATACGCTATCTGAAATAGGAGCGACGTAAGTTGAACAAATGTGATAGAATTTCTCTGGATTCTTATATTAACCAAAATATAAAATGATCTAATCGGGTCTCTGATTGCCCTGTCATAGAAGTTTAATAGTGCATTTTACTCGCCATTTCATGCGCTTTGAGATGCCGCTTAGCCCAATAAGCTATCTGAAATAGGAGCGAAGTAAATTGAACAAATGTGATAGAATTTCGCTGAATTCTTATATTAACCAAAATATAAAATGATCTAATCGGGTCTCTGATTGCCCTATCATAGAAGTTTAAAAGTGCATTTTACTCGCCATTCCACGCGCTTTAAGAAGCCGCCTAGCCCAGTGCGCTATCTGAAATAGGAGCGGCGTAAATTGAACAAATGTGATAGAATTTCGCTGAATTCTTATATTAACCATAATATAAACCGGTCTAATCGGGTCTCTGATTGCCCTACCCTAGAAGTTTAATAGTGCATTTTACTCGCCATTTCATGCGCTTTGAGATGCCGCTTAGCCCAATAAGCTATCTGAAATAGGAGCGACGTAAATTGAACAAATGTGATAGAATTTTGCTGAAATCTTATATTAAACAAAATATAAAATGATCTAAACGGGACTCTGACTCCCCTATCATAGAAGTTTAGTAGTGCATTTTACTCGCCCTTCCACGCGCTTTAAGATGCCGCCTAGCTCAGTACACTATCTGAAACAGGAGCGACGTATGTTGAACAAATGTGACAGAGTTACGCTGAATTCTTATATTAACCGCAATATAAAATGATCTAATCGGGTCACTGTTTGCCTTATCCTAGAAGTTTAATAGTGCATTTCCTCGCCATTTCATGCGCTTTGAGATGCCGCTTAGCCCAATACGCTATCTGACATAGGAGCGACGTAAATTGAAGAAATGTGATAGAATTTCGCTAAATTCTTATATTAACCAAATATAAAATGATCTAATCGGGTCTCTGATTGCCCTATCATAGATGTTTAAGAGTGCATTTTACTCGCCATTCCACGCGCTTTGAGATGCCGCCTAGCCCAGTACGCTATCTGAAACAGGAGCGACGTAAGTTGAACAAATGTGATAGAATTACGCTGAATTCTTATATTAACCGTAATATAAAATGGTCTAATCGGATCTCCGTTTGCCTTATCCTAGAAGTTTATTAGTGCATTTTACTCGTCATTCCATGCGCTTTGAGATGCCGCTTAGCCCAATACGCTATCTGAAATAGCTGCGATGTAAATTGAACAAATGTGATAGAATTTTGCGGAATTCTTAAATTAACCATAATATAAAATGATGTAATCGGGTCTCTGTTCGCCCTACCCTAGAAGTTTAATAGTACATTTCTCTCGTCATTTTATGCGCTTTGAGATGCCGCTTAGCCCAATAGCTATCTGAAAATAGGAGCGACGTAAATTGAACAAATGTGATAGAATTTCCCTGAAATCTTATATTAACCGTAATATAAAATGATCTAATCGGGTCTCTGTTTGCATTACCCTCGAACTTTAATAGTGCATTTTACTCGCCTTTCCACGCGCTTTAAGATGCCGCCTATCCGAGTACGCTATCTGAAATAGGAGCGACGTAAGTTGAACAAATGTGATAGAATTTCGCTGAATTCTTATATTAACCAAAATATAAAATGATCTTATCGGGTCTCTGATTGCCCTACCCTAGAAGTTTAATAGTGCATTTTACTCGCCCTTTCGTGCGCTTTGAGATGCCGCTTAGCCCAATACGCTATCTGAAATAGGAGCGACGTAAATTGAACAAATGTGATAGAATTTCGCTGGATTCTTATATTAACCAAAATATAAAATGATCTTATCGGGTCTCTGATTGCCCTACCCTAGAAGTTTAATAGTGCATTTTACTCGCCCTTTCGTGCGCTTTGAGATGCCGCTTAGCCCAATACGCTATCTGAAATAGGAGCGACGTAAATTGAACAAATGTGATAGAATTTCGCTGGATTCTTATATTAACCAAAATAGAAAATGATCTAATCGGGTCTCTGATTGCCCTATCATAGAAGTTTAATAGTGCATTTTACACGCCATTCCACGCGCTTTAAGTTACCGCCTAGCCCAATACGCTATCTGAAATAGGGGCGACGTAAATTGAACAAATGTGATAGAATTTCGTTGAATTCTTATATTTACCAAAATATTAAATGATCTTATCGGGTCTCTGTTTGCCCTACCCTAGAAGTTTAATAGTGCATTTTACTCGCCCTTTCGTGCGCTTTGAGATGCCGCTTAGCCCAATACGCTATCTGAAATAGGAGCGACGTAAATTGAACAAATGTGATAGAATTTCTCTGAATTCTTATATTAACCAAAATATAAAATGATCTAATCGGGTCTCTGATTGCCCTATCATAGAAGTTTAATAGTGCATTTTACTCGCCATTCCTCGCGCTTTAAGATGCCGCCTATCCGGGTACGCTATCTGAAATAGGAGCGACGTAAATTGAACAAATGCGATAGAATTTTTCTGAATTCTTAAATTAACCATAATATGAAATGACCTAATCGGGTCTCTGTTTGCCCTACCCTAGAAGTTTAATAGTGCATTTTACTCGCCATTTCTTGCGCTTTGAGATGCCGCTTAGCCCAATAGCTATCTGAAATAGGAGCGACGTAAATTGAACAAATGTGATAGAATTTCCCTGAAATCTTATATTAAACAAAATATAAAATGATCTAAACGGGACTCTGATTGCCCTATCATTGAAGTTTAGTAGTGCATTTTACTCGCCCTTCCACGCGCTTTAAGATGCCGCCCAGCCCAGTACACTATCTGAAATAGGAGCGACGTATGTTGAACAAATGTAATAGAATTACGCTGAATTCTTATATTAACCGTAATATAAAATGATCTAATCGGGTCTCTGTTTGCATTACCATAGAAGTTTAATAGTGCATTTTACTCGCCATTTCATGCGCTTTGAGATGCCGCTTAGCCCAATACGGTATCTGCAATAGGATCGACGTAAATTGAACAAATGAGATAGAATTTCGCTGAATTCTTAAATTAACCATAATATAAAGTGACCTAAACTGGTCTCTGTTTGCCCCACCCTAGAAGTTTAATAGTGCATTTTACTCGCCATTTCTTGCGCTTTGAGATGCCGCTTAGCACAAGTCGCTATCTGAAATAGGAGCGATGTAAATTGAACAAAGGTGATAGAATTTCGCTGAATTCTTATATTAACCTTAATGTAAAATGATCTAATCGGGTCTTTGTTCGCCCTACCCAAGAAGTTTAATAGTGCATTTCACTCGTCAATTCATGCGCTTTGCGATGCCGCTTAGCCCAATAAGCTATCTGAAATTGGAGCGACGTAAATTGAACAAATGTGATAGAATTTCGCTGAATTCTTATATTAACCGTAATATAAAATGTTCTTATCGGGTCTCTGATTGCCCCCACCCTAGAGGTTTAATAGTGCATTTTACTCGCCATTTCATGCGCTTTGAGATGCCTCTTAGCCCGGTACGCTATCTGAAATAGGAGCGACGTAAATTGAACAAATGTGATAGAATTTCGCTGAATTCTTATATTAACCAAAATATAAAATGATATCTAATCCGGTCTCTGTTTTCCCGTACCCTAGAAGTTGAATAGTGCATTGTACGAGCCATTTCTGGTGCTTTGAGATGCAGCTTAGCCCAATACGCTATCTGAAATAGGAGCGACGTAAATTGAACAAATGTGATAGAATTTCGCTGAATTCTTATTTTAACCTTAATGTAAAACGATCTAATCGGGTCTTTGTTCGCCCTACCCTAGAAGTTTAATAGTGCATTTCACTCGTCATTTCATGCGCTTTGAGTTGCCGCTTAGCCCAATAAGCTATCTGAAATAGGAGCGACGTAAATTGAACCAATGTGATAGAACTTCGCTGAATTCTTATATTAACCGTAATATAAAATGTTCTTATCGGGTCTCTGATTGCCCCACCCTAGAAGTTTAATAGTGCATTTTACTCGCCCTTTCGTGCGCTTTGAGATGCCGCTTAGCCCAATACGCTATCTGTAATAGGAGCGACGTAAATTGAACAAATGTGATAGAATTTCGCTGGATTCTTATCTTAACCAAAATATAAAATGAACTAATCGGGTCTCTGATTGCCCTATCATAGAAGTTTAATAGTGCATTTTACTCGCCATTCCACGCGGTTTAAGTTGCGGCCTAGCCCAGTACGCTACCTGAAATAGGAGCTACGTAACTGGAACAAATGTGACAGAATTACGCTGAATTCTTATATTAACCGTAATATAAAATGATCTAATCGGGTCTCTGTTTGCCTTATCCTAGAAGTTTAATAGTGCATTTTACTCGCCATCTCATGCGCTTTGAGATGCCGCTTAGCCCAATAAGCTATCTGAAATAGGAGCGATGTAACTTGAACAAATGTGATAGAATTTCGCTGCATTCTTAAATTAACCATAATATGAAATGACCTAATCGGGTCTCTGTTTGCCCTACCCTAGAACTTTAATAGAGCATTTTACTCGTCATTTCATGCGCTTTGAGATGCCGCCTAGCCCAGTACGCTATCTGAAATAGGAGCGACGTAAATTGTACAAATGTGATAGAATTTCGCTGAATTCTTTTATTTACCTTAATGTTAAATGATCTAATCGGGTCTCTGTTCGCCCTAGCGTAGAAGGTTAATAGTGCATTTTATTCGTCATTTCATGCGCTTTGAGATGCCGCTTAGCGCAATACGCTATCTGAAATAGGAGCGACGCAAATTGAACAAATGCGATAGAATATCGCTGAATTCTTATATTAACCATAATATAAAATGATGTAATCGGGTCTCTGTTCGCCGTACCCAAGAAGTTTAATAGTGCATTTCTCTCGTTATTTGATGCGCTTTGAGATGCCGCTTAGCACAAGTCGCTATCTGAAATAGGAGCGATGTAAATTGAACAAATGTGATAGAATTTCGCTGAATTCTCATATTAACCTTAATGTAAAATGATCTAATCGGGTCTTTGTTCGCCCTACCCAAGAAGTATAATAGTGCATTTCACTCGTCATTTCATGCGCTTTGCGATGCCGTTTAGCCCAATAAGCTATCTGAAATTGGAGCGACGTATATTGAACAAATGTGATAGAATTTCGCTGAATTCTTATATTAACCAAAATATAAAATGATCTAATCGGGTCTCTGATTGCCCTATCATAGAAGTTTAATAGTGCATTTTGCTCGCCATTCCACGCGCTTTAAGATGCCGCCTATCCCAGTACGCTATCTGAAATAGGAGCTACGTAAGTTGAACAAATGTCACAGAATTACGCTGCATTCTTATGTTAACCGTAATATAAAATGATGTAATCGGGTCTCTGTTTGCCTTATCCTAGAAGTTTAAGAGTGCATTTTACTCGCCATTTCATGCGCTTTGAGATGCCGCTTAGCCCAATACGCTATCTGAAATAGGAGCGACGTAAATTGAACAAATGTGATAGAATTTCGCTGAATTCTTATATTAACCAAAATATAAAATGATCTAATCGGGTCTCTGATTGCCCTGCCCTAGAAGTTTAATAGTGCATTTTACTCGACATTTCATGCGCTTTGAGATGCCGCTTAGCCCAATGCGCTATCTGAAATAGGAGCGACGTAAATTGAACAAATGTGATAGAATTTCGCTGAATTCTTTTATTTACCATAATGTTAAATGATCTAATCGGGTCTCTGTTCCCCCTAGCGTAGAAGCTTAATAGTGCATTTTATTCGTCATTTCATGCGCTTTGAGATGCCGCTTAGCCCAATACGCTATCTGAAATAGGAGCGACGCAAATTGAACAAATGCGATAGAATATCGCTGAATTCTTATATTAACCATAATATAAAATGATGTAATCGGGTCTCTGTTCGCCCTACCCAAGAAGTTTAATAGTGCATTTCTCTCGTCATTTCATGCGCTTTGAGATGCCGCTTAGCCCAATAGCTATCTGAAATAGGAGCGACGTAAATTGAACAAATGTGATAGAATTTCCCTGAAATCTTATATTAACCGTAATATAAAATGATCTAATCGGGTCTCTGTTTGCATTACCCTCGAAGTTTAATAGTGCATTTTACTCGTCATTCCATGCGCTTTGAGATGCCGCTTAGCCCAATACGCTATCTGAAATAGGAGCGATGTAAATTGAACAAATGTGATAGAATTTTGCTGAATTCTTAAATTAACCATAATATAAAATGATGTAATCGGGTCTCTGTTCGCCCTACCCAAGAAGTTTAATAGTGCATTTCTCTCGTCATTTCATGCGCTTTGAGATGCCGCTTAGCCCAATAGCTATCTAAAATAGGAGCGACGTAAATTGAACAAATGTGATAGAATTTCCCTGAAATCTTATATTAAAGAAAATATAAAATGATCTAAACGGGACTCTGATTGCCCTATCATAGACGTTTAGTAGTGCATTTTACTCGCCCTTCCACGCGCTTTAAGATGCCGCCTAGCCCAGTACACTATCTGAAATAGGAGCGACGTAAATTGAAAAAATGTGATAGAATTTCTCTGAATTCTTATATTAACCAAATATAAAATGATCTAATGGGGTCTCTGTTTGCCCTACCCTAGAAGTTTAATAGTGAATTTTACTCGCCATTTCTTGCGCTTTGAGATGCCGCTTAGCCCAATACGCTATCTGAAATACGAGCGACGTAAAATGAACAAATGTGACAGGATTTCGCTGAATTCTTAAATTAACCATAATATAAAATGATCTAATCGGGTCTATATGTGCCCAACCCTAGAAGCTTAATAGTGCATTTTACTCGCCATTTCTTGCGCTTTGAGATGCCGCTTAGCCCAATACGCTATCTGAAATAGGAGCGACGTAAATTGGACAAATGTGATAGAATTTCGCTGAATTCTTATATTAACCAAAATATGAAATGATATTATCGGGTCTCTGATTGCCCTACCCTACAAGTTTACTAGTGCATTTTACTCGCCCTTTCGTGCGCTGTGAGATGCCGCTTAGCCCAATACGCTATCTGAAATAGGAGCGACGTAAATTGAACAAATGTGATAGAATTTCCCTGAAATGTTATAGTAAACAAAATATAAAATGATCTATTCGTAACTCTGATTGCCCTATCATAGAAGTTTAGAAGTGCATTTTACTCGCCCTTCCACGCGCTTTAAGATGCCGCCTAGCCCAGTACGCTATCTGAAATAGGAGCGACGTTAGTTGAACAAATGTGATAGAATTACGCTGAATTCTTATATTAACCGTAATATAAAATGATCTATTCGGGTGTCTGTTCGCCCTACCCTAGAAGTTTAATAGTGCATTTCACTCGCCATTCCATGCGCTTTGAGATGCCGCTTAGCCCAATACGCTATCTGAAATAGGAGCGACGTAAATTGAACAAATGTGATAGAATTTCGCTGAATTCTTATGTTAACCAAAATATGAAATGATCTTATCGGGTCTCTGATTGCCCTACCCTAGAAGTTTAATAGTGCATTTTACTCGCCCTTTCGTGCGCTGTGAGATGCCGCTTAGCCCAATACGCTATCTGAAATAGGAGCGACGTAAATTGAACAAATGTGATAGAATTTCGCTGGATTCTTATATTAACCAAAATATAAAATGATCTAATCGGGTCTCTGATTGCCCTGTCATAGAAGTTTAATAGTGCATTTTACTCGACATTCCACGCGCTTTAAGTTGCCGCCTAGCCCAGTACGCTATCTGAAATAGGAGCTACGTAAGTTGAACAAATGTCACAGAATTACGCTGCATTCTTATGTTAACCGTAATATAAAATGATCTAATCGGGTCTCTGTTTGCCTTATCCTAGAAGTTTAATAGTGCATTTTACTCGCCATTTCATGCGCTTTGAGATGCCGCTTAGCCCAATACGCTATCTGAAATAGGAGCGACGTAAATTGAACAAATGTGATAGAATTTCGCTGAATTCTTATATTAACCAAAATATAAAATGATCTAATCGGGTCTCTGATTGCCCTACCCTAGAAGTTTTATAGTGCATTTTACTCGCCATTTCATGCGCTTTGAGATGCCGCTGAGCCCAATACGCTATCTGAAATAGGAGCGACGTAAATTGAACAAATGTGATAGAATTTCGCTGAATTCTTATATTATACAAAATATAAAATGATCTAATCGGGTCTCTGATTGCCCTACCCTAGAAGTTTAATAGTGCATTTTACTCGCCATTTCATGCGCTTTGAGATGCCGCTTAGCCCAATACGCTATCTGAAATAGGAGCGACGTAACTTAAACAAATGTGATAGAATTTCGCTGAATTCTTATATTAACCAAAATATAAAATGATCTAATCGGGTCTCTGATTGCCCTATCATAGAAGTTTAACAGTGCATTTTACTCGCCATTCCACGCGCTTTAAGTTGCCGCCTAGCCCAGCACGCTATCTGAAATAGGAGCTACGTAAGTTGAACAAATGTCACAGAATTACGCTGAATTCTTATATTAACCGTAATATAAAATGATCTAATCGGGTCTCTGTTTGCCTTATCCTAGAAGTTTAATAGTGCATTTTACTCGCCATTTCATGCGCTTTGAGATGCCGCTTAGCCCAATACGCTATCTGAAATAGGAGCGACGTAAATTGAACAAATGTGATAGAGTTTCGCTGAATTCTTAAATTAACCAAAATATGAAATGATCTTATCGGGTCTCTGATTGCCCTACCCTACAAGTTTAATAGTGCATTTTACTCGCCCTTTCGTGCGCTGTGAGATGCCGCTTAGCACAAGTCGCTATCTGAAATAGGAGCGATGTAAATTGAACAAATGTGACAGAATTACGCTGAATTCTTATATTAACCGTAATATAAAATGATATAATCGGGTCTCTGTTTGCCTTATCCTAGAAGTTTAATAGTGGATTTTACTCGCCATTTCATGCGCTTTGAGATGCCGCTTAGCCCAATAAGCTATCTGAAATAGGAGCGATGTAACTTGAACAAATGTGATAGAATTTCGCTGAATTCTTATATTAACCTTAATGTAAAATGATCTAATCGGGTCTTTGTTCGCCCTACCCAAGAAGTTTAATAGTGCATTTCACTCGTCAGTTCATGCGCTTTGCGATGCCTCTTAGCCCAATACGCTATCTGAAATAGGAGCGACGTAAATTGAACAAATGTGATAGAATTTCGCTGAATTCTTATATTAACCAAAATATAAAATGATCTATTCCGGTCTCTGTTTGCCCTACCCTAGAAGTTTAATAGTGCATTTTACGAGCCATTTATTGCGCTTTGAGATGCAGCTTAGCCCAATACGCTATCTGAAATAGGAGCGACGTAAATTGAACAAATGTGATAGAACTTCGCTGAATTCTTATATTAACCGTAATATAAAATGATCTGATCGGGTCTCCGTTTGCCTTATGCTAGAAGTTTAATAGTGCATTTTACTCGCCATTCCACGCGCTTTAAGTTGCCGCCTAGCCCAGTACGCTATCTGAAATAGGAGCTACGTAAGTTGAACAAATGTCACAGAATTACGCTGAATTCTTATATTAACCGTAATATAAAATGATCTAATGGGGTCTCTGATTGCCCTACCCCAGAAGTTTAATAGTGCATTGTACTCGCCATTTCATGCGCTTTGAGATGCCGCTTAGCCCAATACGCTATCTGAAATAGGAGCGACGTAAATTGAACAAATGTGATAGAATTTCGCTGGATTCTTATATTAACCAAAATATAAAATGAACTAATCGGGTCTCTGATTGCCCTATCATAGAAGTTTAATAGTGCATTTTACTCGCCATTCCACGCGGTTTAAGTTGCCGCCTAGCCCAGTACGCTATCTGAAATAGGAGCTACGTAACTTGGACAAATGTGACAGAATTACGCTGAATTCTTATATTAACCGTAATATAAAATGATCTAATCGGGTCTCTGTTTGCCTTATCCTAGAAGTTTAATAGTGCATTTCACTCGTCAATTCATGCGCTTTGCGATGCCGCTTAGCCCAATAAGCTATCTGAAATAGGAGCGACGTAAATTGAACAAATATGATAGAATTTCGCTGAATTGATAAATTAACCATAATATAAAATGATCTAATCGAGTCTCTGTTTGCCCTACCCTAGGAGTTTAATAGTGCATTTCACTCGTCATTCCGCGCGCTTTAAGATGCCGCTTAGCCCAATACGCTATCTGAAATAGGAGCGACGTAAATTGAACAAATGTGATAGAATTTCGCTGAATTCTTATATTAACCAAAATATAAAATGATCTAATCGGGTCTCTGATTGCCCTATCATAGAAGTTTAATAGTGCATTTTACTCGCCATTCCACGCGCTTTAAGTTGCCGCCTAGCCCAGCACGCTATCTGAAATAGGAGCGACGTAAATTGAACAAATGTGATAGAATTTCGCTGAATTCTTATATTAACCGTAATATAAAATGATCTAATCGGGTCTCTGTTTGCCTTACCCTAGAAGTTTAATAGTGCATATTACTCGCGATTTCATGCGCTTTGAGATGCCGCTTAGCCCAATATGCTATCTGATATAGGAGCGACGTAAATTGAACAAATGCGATAGAATTACGCTGAATTCTTATATTAACCAAAATATAAAATGATCTAATCGGGTCTCTGATTGCCCTATCATAGAAGGTTAATAGTGCATTTTACTCGCCATTCCACGCGCTTTAAGATGCCGCCTAGCCCAGTATGCTATCTGAAATAGGAACGACGTAAATTGAACAAATGTAATAGAATTTTGCTGAATTCTTAAATTAACCATAATATAAAATCATCTAATCGGGTCTCTGATTGCCTTACCCTAGAAGTTTAATAGTGCATTTTACTCGCCAATCCACGCGCTTTAAGGTTCCGCCTAGCGCAGTACGCTATCTGAAATAGGAGCGACGTAAATTGAACAAATGTGATAGAATTTGGCTGAATTCTTAAATTAACCATAATATAAAATGATCTAATCGGGTCTCTGTTTGCCCTACCCTAGAAGTTTAACAGTGCATTTTACTCGCCATTTCATGCGCTTTGAGATGGCGCTTAGCCCAATACGCTATCTGAAATAGTAGCGACGTAAATTGAACAAACGTGATAGAATTTCGCTGAATTCTTATATTAACCATAATGTTAAATGATCTAATCGGGTCTCTCTTCGCCCTAGCGTAGAAGCTTAATAGTGCATTTTACTCGCCATTTCATGCGCTTTGAGATGCCGCTTAGCCCAATACGCTATCTGAAATGGGAGCGACGTAAATTGAACAAATGTGATAGAATTTCGTTGAATTCTTATATTAACCAAAATATAAAATGATCTAATCGGGTCTCTGATTGCCCTGTCCTAGAAGTTTAATAGTGCATTTTACTCCCCATTTCATGCACTTTGAGATGCCGCTTAGCCCAATACGCTATCTGAAATAGGAGCGACGTAAATTAAACAAATGTGATAGAATTTCGCTGAATTCTTATATTAACCAAAATATAAAATGATCTAACCGGGTCTCAGACTGCCCTATCATAGAAGTTTAATAGTACATTTTACTCGCCACTCCACGCGCTTTAAGATGCCGCCTATCCGAGTACGCTATCTGAAATAGGAGCGACGTAAATTGAACAAATGTGTTAGAATTTTGCTGAATTCTTAAATTAACCATAATATAAAATGACCTAATCGGGTCTCTGATTGCCCTACCCTAGAAGTTTAGTAGTGCATTTTACTCGCCATTTCATGCGCCTTGAGATGCCGCTTATCCCAATACGCTATCTGAAATAGGAGCGACGTAAATTGAACAAATGTGATAGAATTTCGCTGAATTCTTATATTAACCAAAATATAAAATGATCTAAGCGGGTCTCTGATTGCCCTATCATAGAAGCTTAATAGTGCATTTTACTCGCCATTCCACGCGCTTTAAGTTGCCGCCTAGCCCAGCACGCTATCTGAAATAGGAGCTACGTAAGTTGAACAAATGTCACCGAATTACGCTGAATTCTTATATTAACCGTAATATAAAATGATCTAATCGGGTCTCTGTTTGCCTTATCCTAGAAGTTTAATAGTGCATTTTACTCGCCATTTCTTGCGCTTTGAGATGCCGCTTAGCCCAGTACGCTATCTGAAATAGGAGCGATGTAAATTGAACAAATGTGATAGAATTTCGATGAATTCTTTTATTAACCAAAATATAAAATGATCTAATCGGGTCTCTGATTGCCCTACCCTAGAAGTTTAATAGTGCATTTTACTCGCCATTTCATGCGCTTTGAGATGCGGCTTAGCCCAATACGCTATCTGAAATAGGAGCGACGTAAATTGAACAAATGTGATAGAATTTCGCTTCATTCTTAAATTAACCATAATATAAAATGATCTAATGGGGTCTCTGTTTGCCCTACCCTAGAAGTGTAATAGTGCATTTTACTCGCCATTTCTTGCGCTCTGAGATGCCGCTTAGCACAAGTCGCTATCTGAAATAGGAGCGATGTAAATTGAACAAATGTGATAGAATTTCGCTGAATTCTTATATTAACCTTAATGTAAAATGATCTAATCGGGTCTTTGTTCGCCCTACCCAAGAAGTTTAATAGTGCATTTCACTCGTCAATTCATGCGCTTTGCGATGCCGCTTAGCCCAATAAGCTATCTGAAATTGGAGCGACGTAAATTGAACAAATGTGACAGAATTTCGCTGAATTCTTATATTAACCAAAATATAAAATGATCTAATCGGGTCTCTGATTGCCCTATCATAGAAGTTTAATAGTGCATTTTACTCGCCATTCCACGCGCTTTAAGATGCCGCCTAGCCCAGTACGCTATCTGAAATAGGAGCTACGTAAGTTGAACGAATGTGACAGAATTACGCTGATTTCTTATATGAACCGTAGTATAAAATGATCTAATCGGGTCTCTGTTTGCCTTATCCTAGAAGTTTAATAGTGCATTTTACTCGCCATTTCATGCGCTTTGAGATGCCCCTTAGCCCAATACGCTATCTGAAATAGGAGCGACGTAAATTGAACAAATGTGATAGAATTTCGCTGAATTCTGATATTAACCAAAATATAAAATGATCTATTCCGGTCTCTGTTTGCCCTACCCTAGAAGTTTAATAGTGCATTTTACGAGCCATTTATTGCGCTTTGAGATGCAGCTTAGCCCAATACGCTATCTGAAATAGGAGCGACGTAAATTGAACAAATGTGATAGAACTTCGCTGAATTCTTATATTAACCGTAATATAAAATGATCTGATCGGGTCTCCGTTTGCCTTATGCTAGAAGTTTAATAGTGCATTTTACTCGCCATTCCACGCGCTTTAAGTTGCCGCCTAGCCCAGTACGCTATCTGAAATAGGAGCTACGTAAGTTGAACAAATGTCACAGAATTACGCTGAATTCTTATATTAACCGTAATATAAAATGATCTAATGGGGTCTCTGATTGCCCTACCCCAGAAGTTTAATAGTGCATTGTACTCGCCATTTCATGCGCTTTGAGATGCCGCTTAGCCCAATACGCTATCTGAAATAGGAGCGACGTAAATTGAACAAATGTGATAGAATTTCGCTGGATTCTTATATTAACCAAAATATAAAATGAACTAATCGGGTCTCTGATTGCCCTATCATAGAAGTTTAATAGTGCATTTTACTCGCCATTCCACGCGGTTTAAGTTGCCGCCTAGCCCAGTACGCTATCTGAAATAGGAGCTACGTAACTTGGACAAATGTGACAGAATTACGCTGAATTCTTATATTAACCGTAATATAAAATGATCTAATCGGGTCTCTGTTTGCCTTATCCTAGAAGTTTAATAGTGCATTTCACTCGTCAATTCATGCGCTTTGCGATGCCGCTTAGCCCAATAAGCTATCTGAAATAGGAGCGACGTAAATTGAACAAATATGATAGAATTTCGCTGAATTGATAAATTAACCATAATATAAAATGATCTAATCGAGTCTCTGTTTGCCCTACCCTAGGAGTTTAATAGTGCATTTCACTCGTCATTCCGCGCGCTTTAAGATGCCGCTTAGCCCAATACGCTATCTGAAATAGGAGCGACGTAAATTGAACAAATGTGATAGAATTTCGCTGAATTCTTATATTAACCAAAATATAAAATGATCTAATCGGGTCTCTGATTGCCCTATCATAGAAGTTTAATAGTGCATTTTACTCGCCATTCCACGCGCTTTAAGTTGCCGCCTAGCCCAGCACGCTATCTGAAATAGGAGCGACGTAAATTGAACAAATGTGATAGAATTTCGCTGAATTCTTATATTAACCGTAATATAAAATGATCTAATCGGGTCTCTGTTTGCCTTACCCTAGAAGTTTAATAGTGCATATTACTCGCGATTTCATGCGCTTTGAGATGCCGCTTAGCCCAATATGCTATCTGATATAGGAGCGACGTAAATTGAACAAATGCGATAGAATTACGCTGAATTCTTATATTAACCAAAATATAAAATGATCTAATCGGGTCTCTGATTGCCCTATCATAGAAGGTTAATAGTGCATTTTACTCGCCATTCCACGCGCTTTAAGATGCCGCCTAGCCCAGTATGCTATCTGAAATAGGAACGACGTAAATTGAACAAATGTAATAGAATTTTGCTGAATTCTTAAATTAACCATAATATAAAATCATCTAATCGGGTCTCTGATTGCCTTACCCTAGAAGTTTAATAGTGCATTTTACTCGCCAATCCACGCGCTTTAAGGTTCCGCCTAGCGCAGTACGCTATCTGAAATAGGAGCGACGTAAATTGAACAAATGTGATAGAATTTGGCTGAATTCTTAAATTAACCATAATATAAAATGATCTAATCGGGTCTCTGTTTGCCCTACCCTAGAAGTTTAACAGTGCATTTTACTCGCCATTTCATGCGCTTTGAGATGGCGCTTAGCCCAATACGCTATCTGAAATAGTAGCGACGTAAATTGAACAAACGTGATAGAATTTCGCTGAATTCTTTTATTAACCATAATGTTAAATGATCTAATCGGGTCTCTCTTCGCCCTAGCGTAGAAGCTTAATAGTGCATTTTACACGCCATTTCATGCGCTTTGAGATGCCGCTTAGCCCAATACGCTATCTGAAATGGGAGCGACGTAAATTGAACAAATGTGATAGAATTTCGTTGAATTCTTATATTAACCAAAATATAAAATGATCTAATCGGGTCTCTGATTGCCCTGTCCTAGAAGTTTAATAGTGCATTTTACTCCCCATTTCATGCACTTTGAGATGCCGCTTAGCCCAATACGCTATCTGAAATAGGAGCGACGTAAATTAAACAAATGTGATAGAATTTCGCTGAATTCTTATATTAACCAAAATATAAAATGATCTAACCGGGTCTCAGATTGCCCTATCATAGAAGTTTAATAGTACATTTTACTCGCCACTCCACGCGCTTTAAGATGCCGCCTATCCGAGTACGCTATCTGAAATAGGAGCGACGTAAATTGAACAAATGTGTTAGAATTTTGCTGAATTCTTAAATTAACCATAATATAAAATGACCTAATCGGGTCTCTGATTGCCCTACCCTAGAAGTTTAGTAGTGCATTTTACTCGCCATTTCATGCGCCTTGAGATGCCGCTTATCCCAATACGCTATCTGAAATAGGAGCGACGTAAATTGAACAAATGTGATAGAATTTCGCTGAATTCTTATATTAACCAAAATATAAAATGATCTAAGCGGGTCTCTGATTGCCCTATCATAGAAGCTTAATAGTGCATTTTACTCGCCATTCCACGCGCTTTAAGTTGCCGCCTAGCCCAGCACGCTATCTGAAATAGGAGCTACGTAAGTTGAACAAATGTCACAGAATTACGCTGAATTCTTATATTAACCGTAATATAAAATGATCTAATCGGGTCTCTGTTTGCCTTATCCTAGAAGTTTAATAGTGCATTTTACTCGCCATTTCTTGCGCTTTGAGATGCCGCTTAGCCCAGTACGCTATCTGAAATAGGAGCGATGTAAATTGAACAAATGTGATAGAATTTCGATGAATTCTTTTATTAACCAAAATATAAAATGATCTAATCGGGTCTCTGATTGCCCTACCCTAGAAGTTTAATAGTGCATTTTACTCGCCATTTCATGCGCTTTGAGATGCGGCTTAGCCCAATACGCTATCTGAAATAGGAGCGACGTAAATTGAACAAATGTGATAGAATTTCGCTTCATTCTTAAATTAACCATAATATAAAATGATCTAATGGGGTCTCTGTTTGCCCTACCCTAGAAGTGTAATAGTGCATTTTACTCGCCATTTCTTGCGCTCTGAGATGCCGCTTAGCACAAGTCGCTATCTGAAATAGGAGCGATGTAAATTGAACAAATGTGATAGAATTTCGCTGAATTCTTATATTAACCTTAATGTAAAATGATCTAATCGGGTCTTTGTTCGCCCTACCCAAGAAGTTTAATAGTGCATTTCACTCGTCAATTCATGCGCTTTGCGATGCCGCTTAGCCCAATAAGCTATCTGAAATTGGAGCGACGTGAATTGAACAAATGTGACAGAATTTCGCTGAATTCTTATATTAACCAAAATATAAAATGATCTAATCGGGTCTCTGATTGCCCTATCATAGAAGTTTAATAGTGCATTTTACTCGCCATTCCACGCGCTTTAAGATGCCGCCTAGCCCAGTACGCTATCTGAAATAGGAGCTACGTAAGTTGAACGAATGTGACAGAATTACGCTGATTTCTTATATGAACCGTAGTATAAAATGATCTAATCGGGTCTCTGTTTGCCTTATCCTAGAAGTTTAATAGTGCATTTTACTCGCCATTTCATGCGCTTTGAGATGCCCCTTAGCCCAATACGCTATCTGAAATAGGAGCGACGTAAATTGAACAAATGTGATAGAATTTCGCTGAATTCTGATATTAACCAAAATATAAAATGATCTATTCCGGTCTCTGTTTGCCCTACCCTAGAAGTTTAATAGTGCATTTTACGAGCCATTTATTGCGCTTTGAGATGCAGCTTAGCCCAATACGCTATCTGAAATAGGAGCGACGTAAATTGAACAAATGTGATAGAACTTCGCTGAATTCTTATATTAACCGTAATATAAAATGATCTGATCGGGTCTCCGTTTGCCTTATGCTAGAAGTTTAATAGTGCATTTTACTCGCCATTCCAGGCGCTTTAAGTTGCCGCCTAGCCCAGTACGCTATCTGAAATAGGAGCGACGTAAGTTGAACAAATGTCACAGAATTACGCTGAATTCTTATATTAACCGTAATATAAAATGATCTAATGGGGTCTCTGTTTGCCCTATCCTAGAAGTGTAATAGTGCATTTTTTTCGCCATTTCTTGCGCTTTGAGATGCCGCTTAGCACAAGTCGCTATCTGAAATAGGAGCGATGTAAATTGAACAAATGTGATAGAATTACGCTGCATTCTTATATTAACCAAAATATAAAATGATCTAATGGGGTCTCTGATTGCCCTACCCCAGAAGTTTAATAGTGCATTTTACTCGCCATTTCTTGCGCTTTGAGATGCCGCTTAGCCCAATACGCTATCTGAAATATCAGCGACGTAAATTGAACAAATGTGATAGAATTACGCTGAATTCTTATATTAACCGTAATACAAAATGATCTGATCGGGTCTCTGATAGCCCTATCATAGAAGTTCAATAGTGCATTTCACTCGTCATTCAATGCGCTTTGAGATGCCGCTTAGCCCAATAAGCTATCTGAAATAGGGGCGACGTAAATTGAACAAATGCGATAGAATTTTTCTGAATTCTTAAATAAACCATAATATGAAATGATCTAATCGGGTCTCTGTTTGCCCTACCCTAGAAGTTTAACAGTGCATTTTAGTCGCCATTTCATGCGCTTTGAGATGCCGGTTAGCCCAATACGCTATCTGAAATAGTAGCGACGTAAATTGAACAAACGTGATAGAATTTCGCTGAATTCTTTTATTAACCATAATGTTAAATGATCTAATCGGGTCTCTCTTCGCCCTAGCGTAGAAGCTTAATAGTGCATTTTACACGCCATTTCATGCGCTTTGAGATGCCGCTTAGCCCAATACGCTATCTGAAATAGGAGCGACGTAAATTGAACAAATGTGATAGAATTTCGCTGAATTCTTATATTAACCAAAATATAAAATGATCTAATCGGGTCTCTGATTGCCCTACCCTAGAAGTTTAATAGTGCATTTTACTCCCCATTTCATGCACTTTGAGATGCCGCTTAGCCCAATACGCTATCTGAAATAGGAGCGACGTAAATTAAACAAATGTGACAGAATTTCGCTGAATTCTTATATTAACCAAAATATAAAATGATCTAAGCCTGGTCTCTGATTGCCCTATCATAGAAGCTTAATAGTGCATTTTACTCGCCATTCCACGCGCTTTAAGTTGCCGCCTAGCCCAGCACGCTATCTGAAATAGGAGCTACGTAAGTTGAACAAATGTCACAGAATTACGCTGAATTCTTATATTAACCGTAATATAAAATGATCTAATCGGGTCTCTGTTTGCCTTATCCTAGAAGTTTAATAGTGCATTTTACTCGCCATTTCTTGCGCTTTGAGATGCCGCTTAGCCCAGTACGCTATCTGAAATAGGAGCGATGTAAATTGAACAAATGTGATAGAATTTCGATGAATTCTTTTATTAACCAAAATATAAAATGATCTAATCGGGTCTCTGATTGCCCTACCCTAGAAGTTTAATAGTGCATTTTACTCGCCATTTCATGCGCTTTGAGATGCCCCTTAGCCCAATACGCTATCTGAAATAGGAGCGACGTAAATTGAACAAATGTGATAGAATTTCGCTGAATTCTGATATTAACCAAAATATAAAATGATCTATTCCGGTCTCTGTTTGCCTTATCCTAGAAGTTTAATAGTGCATTTTACTCGTCAATTCATGCGCTTTGCGATGCCGCTTAGCCCAATAAGCTATCTGAAATAGGAGCGACGTAAATTGAACAAATATGATAGAATTTCGCTGAATTGATAAATTAACCATAATATAAAATGATCTAATCGAGTCTCTGTTTGCCCTACCCTAGGAGTTTAATAGTGCATTTTACTCGTCATTCCGCGCGCTTTAAGATGCCGCTTAGCCCAATACGCTATCTGAAATAGGAGCGACGTAAATTGAACAAATGTGATAGAATTTCGCTGAATTCTTATATTAACCGTAATATAAAATGATCTGATCGGGTCTCCGTTTGCCTTATGCTAGAAGTTTAATAGTGCATTTTACTCGCCATTCCAGGCGCTTTAAGTTGCCGCCTAGCCCAGTACGCTATCTGAAATAGGAGCGACGTAAGTTGAACAAATGTCACAGAATTACGCTGAATTCTTATATTAACCGTAATATAAAATGATCTAATGGGGTCTCTGTTTGCCCTACCCTAGAAGTGTAATAGTGCATTTTTTTCGCCATTTCTTGCGCTTTGAGATGCCGCTTAGCACAAGTCGCTATCTGAAATAGGAGCGATGTAAATTGAACAAATGTGATAGAATTACGCTGCATTCTTATATTAACCAAAATATAAAATGATCTAATGGGGTCTCTGATTGCCCTACCCCAGAAGTTTAATAGTGCATTTTACTCGCCATTTCTTGCGCTTTGAGATGCCGCTTAGCCCAATACGCTATCTGAAATATCAGCGACGTAAATTGAACAAATGTGATAGAATTACGCTGAATTCTTATATTAACCGTAATATAAAATGATCTGATCGGGTCTCTGATAGCCCTATCATAGAAGTTCAATAGTGCATTTCACTCGTCATTCAATGCGCTTTGAGATGCCGCTTAGCCCAATAAGCTATGTGAAATAGGGGCGACGTAAATTGAACAAATGCGATAGAATTTTTCTGAATTCTTAAATAAACCATAATATGAAATGATCTAATCGGGTCTCTGTTTGCCCTACCCTAGAAGTTTAACAGTGCATTTTAGTCGCCATTTCATGCGCTTTGAGATGCCGGTTAGCCCAATACGCTATCTGAAATAGTAGCGACGTAAATTGAACAAACGTGATAGAATTTCGCTGAATTCTTTTATTAACCATAATGTTAAATGATCTAATCGGGTCTCTCTTCGCCCTAGCGTAGAAGCTTAATAGTGCATTTTACACGCCATTTCATGCGCTTTGAGATGCCGCTTAGCCCAATACGCTATCTGAAATAGGAGCGACGTAAATTGAACAAATGTGATAGAATTTCGCTGAATTCTTATATTAACCAAAATATAAAATGATCTAATCGGGTCTCTGATTGCCCTACCCTAGAAGTTTAATAGTGCATTTTACTCCCCATTTCATGCACTTTGAGATGCCGCTTAGCCCAATACGCTATCTGAAATAGGAGCGACGTAAATTAAACAAATGTGACAGAATTTCGCTGAATTCTTATATTAACCAAAATATAAAATGATCTAAGCCTGGTCTCTGATTGCCCTATCATAGAAGCTTAATAGTGCATTTTACTCGCCATTCCACGCGCTTTAAGTTGCCGCCTAGCCCAGCACGCTATCTGAAATAGGAGCTACGTAAGTTGAACAAATGTCACAGAATTACGCTGAATTCTTATATTAACCGTAATATAAAATGATCTAATCGGGTCTCTGTTTGCCTTATCCTAGAAGTTTAATAGTGCATTTTACTCGCCATTTCTTGCGCTTTGAGATACCGCTTAGCCCAATACGCTATCTGAAATAGGAGCGACGTAAATTGAACGAATGTGACAGAATTTCGATGAATTCTTTTGTTAACCAAAATATAAAATGATCTAATCGGGTCTCTGATTGCCCTACCCTAGAAGTTTAATAGTGCATTTTACTCGCCATTTCATGCGCTTTGAGATGCCGCTTAGCCCAATACGCTATCTGAAATAGGAGCGACGTAAATTGAACAAATGTGATAGAATTTCGCTTCATTCTTAAATTAACCATAATATAAAATGATCTAATGGGGTCTCTGTTTGCCCTACCCTAGAAGTGTAATAGTGCATTTTACTCGCCATTTCTTGCGCTTTGAGATGCCGCTTAGCACAAGTCGCTATCTGAAATAGGAGCGATGTAAATTGAACAAATGTGATAGAATTTCGCTGAATTCTTATATTAACCTTAATGTAAAATGATCTAATCGTGTCTTTGTTCGCCCTACACAAGAAGTTTAATAGTGCATTTCACTCGTCAATTCATGCGCTTTGCGATGCCGCTTAGCCCAATAAGCTATCTGAAATTGGAGCGACGTAAATTGAACAAATGTGACAGAATTTCGCTGAATTCTTATATTAACCAAAATATAAAATGATCTAATCGGGTCTCTGATTGCCCTACCCTAGGAGTTTAATAGTGCATTTTACTCGTCATTCCGCGCGCTTTAAGATGCCGCTTAGCCCAATACGCTATCTGAAATAGGAGCGACGTAAATTGAACAAATGTGATAGAATTTCGCTGAATTCTGATATTAACCAAAATATAAAATGATCTATTCCGGTCTCTGTTTGCCTTATCCTAGAAGTTTAATAGTGCATTTTACTCGTCAATTCATGCGCTTTGCGATGCCGCTTAGCCCAATAAGCTATCTGAAATAGGAGCGACGTAAATTGAACAAATATGATAGAATTTCGCTGAATTGATAAATTAACCATAATATAAAATGATCTAATCGAGTCTCTGTTTGCCCTACCCTAGGAGTTTAATAGTGCATTTTACTCGTCATTCCGCGCGCTTTAAGATGCCGCTTAGCCCAATACGCTATCTGAAATAGGAGCGACGTAAATTGAACAAATGTGATAGAATTTCGCTGAATTCTTATATTAACCGTAATATAAAATGATCTGATCGGGTCTCCGTTTGCCTTATGCTAGAAGTTTAATAGTGCATTTTACTCGCCATTTCATGCGCTTTAAGTTGCCGCCTAGCCCAGTACGCTATCTGAAATAGGAGCGACGTAAGTTGAACAAATGTCACAGAATTACGCTGAATTCTTATATTAACCGTAATATAAAATGATCTAATGGGGTCTCTGTTTGCCCTACCCTAGAAGTGTAATAGTGCATTTTTTTCGCCATTTCTTGCGCTTTGAGATGCCGCTTAGCACAAGTCGCTATCTGAAATAGGAGCGATGTAAATTGAACAAATGTGATAGAATTACGCTGCATTCTTATATTAACCAAAATATAAAATGATCTAATGGGGTCTCTGATTGCCCTACCCCAGAAGTTTAATAGTGCATTTTACTCGCCATTTCTTGCGCTTTGAGATGCCGCTTAGCCCAATACGCTATCTGAAATATCAGCGACGTAAATTGAACAAATGTGATAGAATTACGCTGAATTCTTATATTAACCGTAATATAAAATGATCTGATCGGGTCTCTGATAGCCCTATCATAGAAGTTCAATAGTGCATTTCACTCGTCATTCAATGCGCTTTGAGATGCCGCTTAGCCCAATAAGCTATCTGAAATAGGGGCGACGTAAATTGAACAAATGCGATAGAATTTTTCTGAATTCTTAAATAAACCATAATATGAAATGATCTAATCGGGTCTCTGTTTGCCCTACCCTAGAAGTTTAACAGTGCATTTTAGTCGCCATTTCATGCGCTTTGAGATGCCGGTTAGCCCAATACGCTATCTGAAATAGTAGCGACGTAAATTGAACAAACGTGATAGAATTTCGCTGAATTCTTTTATTAACCATAATGTTAAATGATCTAATCGGGTCTCTCTTCGCCCTACCCTAGAAGTTTAATAGTGCATTTTACTCGCCATTTCATGCGCTTTGAGATGCCGCTTAGCCCAATACGCTATCTGAAATAGGAGCGACGTAAATTAAACAAATGTGACAGAATTTCGCTGAATTCTTATATTAACCAAAATATAAAATGATCTAAGCCTGGTCTCTGATTGCCCTATCATAGAAGCTTAATAGTGCATTTTACTCGCCATTCCACGCGCTTTAAGTTGCCGCCTAGCCCAGCACGCTATCTGAAATAGGAGCTACGTAAGTTGAACAAATGTCACAGAATTACGCTGAATTCTTATATTAACCGTAATATAAAATGATCTAATCGGGTCTCTGTTTGCCTTATCCTAGAAGTTTAATAGTGCATTTTACTCGCCATTTCTTGCGCTTTGAGATGCCGCTTAGCCCAGTACGCTATCTGAAATAGGAGCGATGTAAATTGAACAAATGTGATAGAATTTCGATGAATTCTTTTATTAACCAAAATATAAAATGATCTAATCGGGTCTCTGATTGCCCTACCCTAGAAGTTTAATAGTGCATTTTACTCGCCATTTCATGCGCTTTGAGATGCCGCTTAGCCCAATACGCTATCTGAAATAGGAGCGACGTAAATTGAACAAATGTGATAGAATTTCGCTTCATTCTTAAATTAACCATAATATAAAATGATCTAATGGGGTCTCTGTTTGCCCTACCCTAGAAGTGTAATAGTGCATTTTACTCGCCATTTCTTGCGCTTTGAGATGCCGCTTAGCACAAGTCGCTATCTGAAATAGGAGCGATGTAAATTGAACAAATGTGATAGAATTTCGCTGAATTCTTATATTAACCTTAATGTAAAATGATCTAATCGGGTCTTTGTTCGCCCTACCCAAGAAGTTTAATAGTGCATTTCACTCGTCAATTCATGCGCTTTGCGATGCCGCTTAGCCCAATAAGCTATCTGAAATTGGAGCGACGTAAATTGAACAAATGTGACAGAATTTCGCTGAATTCTTATATTAACCAAAATATAAAATGATCTAATCGGGTCTCTGATTGCCCTACCCTAGAAGTTTAATAGTGCATTTTACTCGTCATTCCACGCGCTTTAAGATGCCGCTTAGCCCAATACGCTATCTGAAATAGGAGCGACGTAAATTGAACAAATGTGATAGAATTTCGCTGAATTCTGATATTAACCAAAATATAAAATGATCTATTCCGGTCTCTGTTTGCCTTATCCTAGAAGTTTAATAGTGCATTTTACTCGTCAATTCATGCGCTTTGCGATGCCGCTTAGCCCAATAAGCTATCTGAAATAGGAGCGACGTAAATTGAACAAATATGATAGAATTTCGCTGAATTGATAAATTAACCATAATATAAAATGATCTAATCGAGTCTCTGTTTGCCCTACCCTAGGAGTTTAATAGTGCATTTTACTCGTCATTCCGCGCGCTTTAAGATGCCGCTTAGCCCAATACGCTATCTGAAATAGGAGCGACGTAAATTGAACAAATGTGATAGAATTTCGCTGAATTCTTATATTAACCGTAATATAAAATGATCTAATCGGGTCTCCGTTTGCCTTATGCTAGAAGTTTAATAGTGCATTTTACTCGCCATTCCACGCGCTTTAAGTTGCCGCCTAGCCCAGTACGCTATCTGAAATAGGAGCGACGTAAGTTGAACAAATGTCACAGAATTACGCTGAATTCTTATATTAACCGTAATATAAAATGATCTAATGGGGTCTCTGTTTGCCCTACCCTAGAAGTGTAATAGTGCATTTTTTTCGCCATTTCTTGCGCTTTGAGATGCCGCTTAGCACAAGTCGCTATCTGAAATAGGAGCGATGTAAATTGAACAAATGTGATAGAATTACGCTGAATTCTTATATTAACCAAAATATAAAATGATCTAATGGGGTCTCTGATTGCCCTACCCCAGAAGTTTAATAGTGCATTTTACTCGCCATTTCTTGCGCTTTGAGATGCCGCTTAGCCCAATACGCTATCTGAAATATCAGCGACGTAAATTGAACAAATGTGATAGAATTACGCTGAATTCTTATATTAACCGTAATATAAAATGATCTGATCGGGTCTCTGATAGCCCTATCATAGAAGTTCAATAGTGCATTTCACTCGTCATTCAATGCGCTTTGAGATGCCGCTTAGCCCAATAAGCTATCTGAAATAGGGGCGACGTAAATTGAACAAATGCGATAGAATTTTTCTGAATTCTTAAATAAACCATAATATGAAATGATCTAATCGGGTCTCTGTTTGCCCTACCCTAGAAGTTTAACAGTGCATTTTAGTCGCCATTTCATGCGCTTTGAGATGCCGGTTAGCCCAATACGCTATCTGAAATAGTAGCGACGTAAATTGAACAAACGTGATAGAATTTCGCTGAATTCTTTTATTAACCATAATGTTAAATGATCTAATCGGGTCTCTCTTCGCCCTACCCTAGAAGTTTAATAGTGCATTTTACTCCCCATTTCATGCACTTTGAGATGCCGCTTAGCCCAATACGCTATCTGAAATAGGAGCGACGTAAATTGAACAAATGTGACAGAATTTCGCTGAATTCTTATATTAACCAAAATATAAAATGATCTAAGCCTGGTCTCTGATTGCCCTATCATAGAAGCTTAATAGTGCATTTTACTCGCCATTCCACGCGCTTTAAGTTGCCGCCTAGCCCAGCACGCTATCTGAAATAGGAGCTACGTAAGTTGAACAAATGTCACAGAATTACGCTGAATTCTTATATTAACCGTAATATAAAATGATCTAATCGGGTCTCTGTTTGCCTTATCCTAGAAGTTTAATAGTGCATTTTACTCGCCATTTCTTGCGCTTTGAGATGCCGCTTAGCCCAGTACGCTATCTGAAATAGGAGCGATGTAAATTGAACAAATGTGATAGAATTTCGATGAATTCTTTTATTAACCAAAATATAAAATGATCTAATCGGGTCTCTGATTGCCCTACCCTAGAAGTTTAATAGTGCATTTTACTCGCCATTTCATGCGCTTTGAGATGCCGCTTAGCCCAATACGCTATCTGAAATAGGAGCGACGTAAATTGAACAAATGTGATAGAATTTCGCTTCATTCTTAAATTAACCATAATATAAAATGATCTAATGGGGTCTCTGTTTGCCCTACCCTAGAAGTGTAATAGTGCATTTTACTCGCCATTTCTTGCGCTTTGAGATGCCGCTTAGCACAAGTCGCTATCTGAAATAGGAGCGATGTAAATTGAACAAATGTGATAGAATTTCGCTGAATTCTTATATTAACCTTAATGTAAAATGATCTAATCGGGTCTTTGTTCGCCCTACCCAAGAAGTTTAATAGTGCATTTCACTCGTCAATTCATGCGCTTTGCGATGCCGCTTAGCCCAATAAGCTATCTGAAATAGGAGCGACGTAAATTGAACAAATGTGACAGAATTTCGCTGAATTCTTATATTAACCAAAATATAAAATGATCTAATCGGGTCTCTGATTGCCCTACCCTAGGAGTTTAATAGTGCATTTTACTCGTCATTCCGCGCGCTTTAAGATGCCGCTTAGCCCAATACGCTATCTGAAATAGGAGCGACGTAAATTGAACAAATGTGATAGAATTTCGCTGAATTCTGATATTAACCAAAATATAAAATGATCTATTCCGGTCTCTGTTTGCCTTATCCTAGAAGTTTAATAGTGCATTTTACTCGTCAATTCATGCGCTTTGCGATGCCGCTTAGCCCAATAAGCTATCTGAAATAGGAGCGACGTAAATTGAACAAATATGATAGAATTTCGCTGAATTGATAAATTAACCATAATATAAAATGATCTAATCGAGTCTCTGTTTGCCCTACCCTAGGAGTTTAATAGTGCATTTTACTCGTCATTCCGCGCGCTTTAAGATGCCGCTTAGCCCAATACGCTATCTGAAATAGGAGCGACGTAAATTGAACAAATGTGATAGAATTTCGCTGAATTCTTATATTAACCGTAATATAAAATGATCTGATCGGGTCTCCGTTTGCCTTATGCTAGAAGTTTAATAGTGCATTTTACTCGCCATTCCACGCGCTTTAAGTTGCCGCCTAGCCCAGTACGCTATCTGAAATAGGAGCGACGTAAGTTGAACAAATGTCACAGAATTACGCTGAATTCTTATATTAACCGTAATATAAAATGATCTAATGGGGTCTCTGTTTGCCCTACCCTAGAAGTGTAATAGTGCATTTTTTCGCCATTTCTTGCGCTTTGAGATGCCGCTTAGCACAAGTCGCTATCTGAAATAGGAGCGATGTAAATTGAACAAATGTGATAGAATTACGCTGCATTCTTATATTAACCAAATATAAAATGATCTAATCGGGTCTCTGATTGCCCTACCCTAGAAGTTTAATAGTGCATTTTACTCGCCATTTCTTGCGCTTTGAGATGCCGCTTAGCCCAATACGCTATCTGAAATATCAGCGACGTAAATTGAACAAATGTGATAGAATTACGCTGAATTCTTATATTAACCGTAATATAAATGATCTGATCGGGTCTCTGATAGCCCTATCATAGAAGTTCAATAGTGCATTTCACTCGTCATTCAATGCGCTTTGAGATGCCGCTTAGCCCAATAAGCTATGTGAAATAGGGGCGACGTAAATTGAACAAATGCGATAGAATTTTTCTGAATTCTTAAATAAACCATAATATGAAATGATCTAATCGGGTCTCTGTTTGCCCTACCCTAGAAGTTTAACAGTGCATTTAGTCGCCATTTCATGCGCTTTGAGATGCCGCTTAGCCCAATACGCTATCTGAAATAGTAGCGAGCGTAAATTGAACAAACGTGATAGAATTTCGCTGAATTCTTTTATTAACCATAATGTTAAATGATCTATCGGGTCTCTCTTCGCCCTAGCGTAGAAGCTTAATAGTGCATTTACACGCCATTTCATGCGCTTTGAGATGCCGCTTAGCCCAATACGCTATCTGAAATAGGAGCGACGTAAATTGAACAAATGTGATAGAATTTCGCTGAATTCTTATATTAACCCAAATATAAAATGATCTAATCGGGTCCCTGATTGCCCTACCCTAGAAGTTTTAATAGTGCATTTACTCCCCAATTCATGCACTTTGAGATGCCGCATAGCCCAATACGCTATCTGAAATAGGAGCGACGTAAATTAAACAAATGTGACAGAATTTCGCTGATTCTTATATTAACCAAAATATAAAATGATCTAAGCCTGGTCTCTGATTGCCCTATCATAGAAGCTTAATAGTGCATTTTACTCGCCATTCCACGCGCTTTAAGTTGCCGCCTAGCCCAGCACGCTATCTGAAATAGGAGCTACGTAAGTTGAACAAATGTCTCAGAATTACGCTGAATTCTTATATTAACCGTAATATAAAATGATCTAATCGGGTCTCTGTTTGCCTTATCCTAGAAGTTTAATAGTGCATTTTACTCGCCATTTCTTGCGCTTTGAGATGCCGCTTAGCCCAGTACGCTATCTGAAATAGGAGCGATGTAAATTGAACAAATGTGATAGAATTTCGATGAATTCTTTTATTAACCAAAATATAAAATGATCTAATCGGGTCTCTGTTTGCCTTATCCTAGAAGTTTAATAGTGCATTTTACTCGTCAATTCATGCGCTTTGCGATGCCGCTTAGCCCAATAAGCTATCTGAAATAGGAGCGACGTAAATTGAACAATATGATAGAATTTCGCTGAATTGATAAATTAACCATAATATAAAATGATCTAATCGAGTCTCTGTTTGCCCTACCCTAGGAGTTTAATAGTGCATTTTACTCGTCATTCCGCGCGCTTTAGATGCCGCTTAGCCCAATACGCTATCTGAAATAGGAGCGACGTAAATCTGAACAAATGTGATAGAATTTCGCTGAATTCTTATATTAACCAAATATAAAATGATCTAATCGGGTCTCTGATTGCCCTATCATAGAAGTATTAATAGTGCATTTTACTCGCCATTCCACGCGCTTTAAGTTGCCGCCTAGCCCAGCACGCTATCCGAAATAGGAGCTACGTAAGTTGAACAAATGTCACAGAATTACGCTGAATTCTTATATTAACCGTAGTATAAAATGATCTAATCGGGTTTCTGTTTGCCTTATCCTAGAAGTTTAATAGTCCTTTTTTTTTCGCCATTTCTTGCGCTTTGAGATGACGCTTAGCACAAGTCGCTATCTGAAATAGGAGCGGACGTAAATTGAACAAATGTGATAGAATTTCGCTGAATTCTTATATTAACCGTAATATAAAATGATCTAATCGGGGTCTCTGTTTGCCTTACCCTAGAAGTTTAATAGTGCATATTACTCGCGATTCATGCGCTTTGAGATGCCGCTTAGCCCAATATGCTATCTGATATAGGAGCGACGCAAATTGAACAAATGCGAGTAGAATTACGCTGAATTCTTATATTAACCAAAATATAAAATGATCTAATCGGGTCTCTGATTGCCCTATCATAGAGGGTTAATAGTGCATTTTACTCGCCATTCCACGCGCTTAAGATGCCGCCTAGCCCAGTATGCTATCTGAAATAGGAACGACGTAAATTGAACAAATGTAATAGAATTTTGCTGAATTCTTAAATTAACCATAATATAAAATCATCTAATCGGGTCTCTGATTGCCTTACCCTAGAAGTTTAATAGTGCATTTTACTCGCCAATCCACGCGCTTTAAGGTTCCGCCTAGCGCAGTACGCTATCCGAAATAGGAGCGACGTAAATTGAACAAATGTGATAGAATTTGCCTGAATTCTTATATTAACCTTAATGTAAAATGATCTAATCGGGTCTTTCTTCGCCC